>CATKRY010000030.1:0-122067 GCA_949775005.1 Orthosia gothica
GTGGAAGCCAACAGTATGAGCCATTGGAGGCATTGTTGCTATGCCATTCTTCTTCTTCTTCTTAGCGTGTCGATGGCAAACACTCTTTTTAGTTAAATGCCTTGCCTGGCCCTTAGAATTCATCCACGGCAACGCCCTCCGCTGACACAGTAATAAGTTCCTCACGTGAACAGACAACCGGAAATGCGGCACAAGGCGAAAGGTGGGCCATGGTCTGCGGGGAGACGCCACACAAGCACCGAGGATCGGAACCATCCGAGAACCCTCATCTATGAATATTGTCTTTGCTGCGGCCGACCCGAGTGCGGAGTCTATTCAGAGTTTTCCAGGTCGGCCATGGTAATGCGTGCCCAGGCGAAAGGGTCTCCGATGGCTCTAGGAAATAATCAGGAAGTTTAAATTTCTCTCGCCAAAGATTGCATCTTTCCGTGGTGACGTTTCCGGTAGATGGACTCACGCTACCAAGAAAACTTTTGCGACTTTTAAGCCTCTGGGGCACCGAGGTGTAGTTGTGCATTGGCTGGCGCGATTCACTTTCTTGCTTTGCCCTTTTTATACGGCTTCTCATAGTCCTACGCACATCCGGGGGCGCGATGCCGATAAGTGTATACAGCAATCGTACCGGGGTCGGTTTAAGGCAACCAGTGGATATTCAGCATGTCTCGTTTAGTGCTGTATCCACTAGGCTGGAGTGGGCGGAGCGGCTCCACACTGGACAAGCATATTCACCAGCGGAGAAACAGAGCGCGATTCCAGTTGATCGCAAGACTTGGGGAGATGCTCCTCATCCAGTGGATGTAAGGCGACGTAGCAGACTGTTCCTGGCATGCATCTTTCGCTTAACAATCTCACAATTTTTCCTGTAGTTGAGGGACCTATCCAAAGTGACATCGAGGTATTTTGGATGGGAACTATGGATGATCGGTAGCCCCTGCCATGAGATGTTGAGTGTTCGACCCGCTTGTCTGTTACGGAGGTGGAAAGCGCACGACTGCATTTTGAGGGATTTGGTTTCATTGCATTTTCTGCATAATAGTAGCTGAGGGCTGAAAGTGCGATGGAAAGGCTGGTTTTAATCGCCTCAAAATCAGTGGCTTGGCAAGGTAATGCCAGGTCGTCTGCATACAGAAAGCGGGTCGTGTTAGGACTCACCGGTTGGTCGTTGGTGTATATGTTAAACAGCAATGGAGCCAGTACACTGCTTGGGGCAATCCATTCTTCTGGGTCCGTCACCTACTTTTATCATCGAGAAGGTTCACTTGAAATCGTCGGTTACTGAGGAGCTCTCTAAGAATTCGAACAAACTTTGGATCCTCTGTTAGGTTGGTAACCTTCCATAACAAGCGCCTTATGTAAACGGCGACACCGTTTTTTTAGGCTACCGACAAATCCATAAATACTTCACCCGTCACTTTCTTAGTTTCGAACCCGTCCTCAATATATTGCGTGAGGTTAAGGACCTGCCTTCAGCAAGACTTCCCAGGTCTAAATCCTGATTGCTCCGGTATAAGTTTTGGGTCGACAAGGTTTGAGAGACGGGCTAACAGTAGTCTTTCGAAAAGTTTGTAAATGTGTCAGAGGTGCTCCTCATATAGGGCGGAAGTTTTTTTATAACTGGTTAACACACGGTACCCCTTCGCAAGACTGAGGTGTCAGATCCCAAGCTTCTGACTACCCAAAACGACTGTCAAAGGTCTTCAAATGACAGCTGGGACCAACGGCTTAACGTGCTTTCCGAGGCACAGAGGAAACTCGGTATGTTAAAATGGTCACCCATCCACGGACCAAACTCGTCAAGCGTTGCTTAACCTTGATTATCGACCAGTGCGGCTATTATTATATAGCCACAAGCTCCTCTTGAATAATACTCAGAGTAATAAATACTAAATGATCTGTTCAGGTATCCCTTTTATCCTGTCACAAAACATTACTCATGTAAAACTTTAGATATTGTTATGAGAGTCCGTACAATAGCTAATAATAAATTAAAAATAACTGTGGTAATAAAAGTTGTTTATTAACAAATGGTTTCTTTATGTTTCTTCCTCTAGTCGTCGTAGATTCCAAAATGTCAGGTTTTATAATGTTTGTTGTAGGCAGAAATTTTCCGGTTGGTGTGAAACTGTACTACATTACCAATACCAGGCAAAATTTCAAAGATATAATCGAGTGCCCTTGTCCAATGACTTCAGTACTCGAGAGCTCGGCCGCAGCAGTGGCGACTACGATCAGCAATATTACTGTTATCATCCAGTTCTAGCAGCTCTAGACAAATGATTATTGGCAGACGAGTAGGAAATAAAAATATACTAGGTCAAATTAAATTAGTTACTGAAACTCTGCAGACTTGATGGAAAAGATTTGTAACAATAAATCTTACAACAACGAAATCTTAACTCTTCGTAGTTTGTATGAAAAATCAAATTTTATCCTTAAAGCCATATAAAGGCGTTTTCAAATTCAATTTCACATTATATTTATTAAATCCATAATGTATGTATGTACATACAGGTGGTAAATATAAGTTACAGAAACAATTATGGACCCTGTCGGGCACAGCAACATTCTTATTTATTTATTATATACTTTATTGTACACCACTTAAATCAGCACTCACTGATCACTGTTGCTTAATTCAGTTAGTGTCTAAGAGAGAGTAATAGCGCTTTATATTTACATTATTATTTAATATTTCAGTTATCTATTTGCTACTGCTTTTATTTGGTTAAGTGTACTAATATGTGAATGTTTTAAGTAGATATGCACTGCAATTAGAGGAAAATTCGTGCTAATTTGCTAATGAGGAATTTTATCTTTTTACCTTATATGAGAATCCCTTAATGAATCGTAAAACATCGACATAAATAATTGTTGCCTAATTCTAATCAATTAATGATGGGCAATATTGGTTAAGATCCTGTTTGCAAATCTATTAGTTACCTGTGTTAGTTTAGTTAAGTACATTTCAAAGGTGTTAATAGTAAAATTTAAATGTAATTTAGATTCAAAAACATTTCTCGAGCACTTTAACATTGCTCTAGGCACGGCTACCCGGATGAAAGTGACGTACTAGGGAAGTTATAGAGTTTCTACACCGACTCCGAAAAGTCGGCATTTCTGATTGATTTTACACCTCTGGTTCTGACTTCAAATCAAATCAAAATTGTTTATTGGCCAGAAAAATACATTTTTTACAATATGTTCTGCCTGCAAGCAAGCAGGAAAGTGTAGTAGTGTAGTATATACATACAGGAAAGTGGGAGCATTCTATATTTTAATGAGAGGCTTACAAATATCTAAGAACCATACTTTTTATATTCACGCATTTTTTTCCGTCTCCTAATTTGAGCAGATGACTGTGTTGCTACAAACAGCACTAAAGGCGATCCATATAGAGTTGTTTGTACCTGTTCCTAACAAGTACGTTTAGTGTTTCAGAAGGTCCACATCATACTGACCATTTTCTTGTACCAAGGTCTTTCGAAACATTAATCCAGATTTTTTGACATGGAAACTTAATTCTTCAGTAATTTCAACAAAAAATACATCGTAAGTTAGAGACTAGACAACTTAAATTAAATTGGAATACATCATTAAATCATTCTGCAAATATTTAAATGGACTATCAGTGTATAATGAATTTCGTTGACGATGGTACAGACTAACTAAGTGCACCTATGTCACTTAACTTGAATAAGTGTGTTGGATCAGTTGCAAGTTTAAAGAGGTCAGCAATTTTAAATGTATTTGCAAAAGCTGAGGTCTTTATGAACGTCTCAGTTCAAAGAACCATGAATGTAAAACCTTCTCTGCTAGTCTTAGCAAGAGAAAACAAGGAGGAAATGATTCGGGTAAGATGCACCAATTAAATACACCCGAATTTCACCAGTAGTGTTCCTACGTAATAGGGAGCGAGCCTATTGCCTTCAACCAAGAAACAACTTAGAAATTTCAGATTGAATAAACCGATTACCCGTTTCCCGTCCTAGGAATCAACCCGAGATCTCATACCATGTTAGAGCAATGAGTTAGCATAACATCGCGCCTGCCTAAAGGGTTATGCAGAGATGCATCTACCTAAATTTCGCAATACCAACTTCATCTCAATTAAATTCCCCCATTATAACCGATACACAGCGTTTTATCAGACAATCTGTACTTAATATTATAAAGAGGAAAGATTTGTATTTTTGTATGTAACGAATAAACTTAAAAACTATTGGACCAATTTCAAAAACTCTTCCTCCGTTGGGAAGCCACACTATCCCTGGGATACTTTTTAACCGACTTCCCAAAAACCCGAAACCGCAAGGCGTCCGCTAGTCTTAAATACGTCAAGAAAGTAATAAATTACTATCACTATCAATATCAGCTTGCCTGGGGCTTCGCTCTTGTGGATTTATCTCAATCAGAAATCACTTATGTCCTGAGATGTTCGAATGAGATAGTTTTATTTTTGACCTTAAAGTGCTTGTGGCTAGGTAATAACAGCTGCACAGGTCAATGTTCTAGGTTAAGCAACACTAACCGAGGTCGGCACGTGGATGCGTGACTACCCATTACATACTGGGACTCCTCCGTGCCTCGGCAAGCTCGTAATGCCGCTGCTCCCGGTAATTTGTAAAACTTTGACAGTGTTACAGTTAAATAAGTCTAGTCAGAATGTTTTTGATATCATCAACGCTTTGGCGTTTTCCCCAGTACGTGTATATTGGTGTTGGCTTCCAATCTAACTGGATACAGCTAAATACAGTGTTTTACATAGAGAGACTGCCTGTCTAACCTACACAACACCTACAGTAACTGAGTAACACCAAAGCACTCTGGAAAAGTCTGTCACCGCTGGTTGACAGACTTTCAGGGCTTTAGATTGATATGCTCCCAGCTCCTTTGTTTTTGCCATATTCCCTACTCGGTATTACAAAAATGTACATAAACAGTTGTATTGAACAAAGCATGATTAAGTAACTTATAATAAAAATTCGACCCCTAAGGGTAAGGGTAAAAAGGGAGTTGAAAGTTTGTATGAAATTCCTATAGTTTGTAAGTTGGACACGTGAAATTTAGATTTACGCTATTGGTTAATAAAAAGAAATTATGTGTTTATTAGGTTTTAGAAATTCTACCCCTAAGGAGATAAAAAAGGGGTTGATACGAAATATTTACAGTTTGTAAATTGGTCACGAAAAACTTTAGATTTACACTCTACACTGATAAAAAGAATTAATACATTTATTGATTTTTGGAAATTCCACCCTTAAGGAGGTAAAAACGGGGTTAAAGTACAGTTTGTAAGTTGGGCACGTGAAATTTTAGATTTACGCTCTTGGTTGATAAAAAGAATTCATGTATTTATTGGGTTACCAAAACCCAATAAATTGAATGAATTCTTTTAATCCATTCTACCCCTAAGAATGGGTTTTTTCTAGGCAAGTGTGCTTCACCGTCGGCCACATCATCGCTTACCATCAGGTGAGATAGTGGTCAAGCGCGAGCCTATTGACGATGAAAAAAAAGGGATAAAATAGGGGTTATATGTTTTTTTTTCGGTTTGGAAGGTAAAACATCTGAAATTGTAGGCTTACGCTCTTGATTAACAAAAAAAACAATGAGTTTATTGATTTCCGGAAATTCTACCCCTAAGGGGGTTAAAGGCGGTAATAAGTTGGGCTTATATATTTGAAACTTGGCATAAATACTAACATCAAATAGTAAAGGTTGTCATTACAAGTATTTCAAAACTACTCCTAATATACGATTTAGGGGGTGTTCAAGATTTGTGAAGAACTTTACTATACAAGGCTTATTTTTATGATGTAGTTTATGTGTGTTGCTCCCCGCAAACTAGAGAATTTTTTTTGAATGACAAGTCTAATTCCTTGGGCAAAATAACAAAGGTAACATTAGTTTTTCGGCACTAAAGACGATTTAAGGGATGTTAAAGTTTGTATGGAAAATTTTAGTTCTTGGGTTCATAAAATGAAATTTGACACAAACACTAACCTAAGTAAATAATAAAGGATGTCATTATTAGTTTTTCGAAACTACCCCTAAAAGATGATTTGGGGGGTGTTGAAAGATCTTTAGTTAATTAACTTGAAATTTGGCACAAATACTAACCCTAATAAATAATTTAGGTTGCTAACTACCCTAAAATACTATTTAGGGAGTGAACAAGATGTTTCAAGTATTTTACTGCACATATCTTCTTTTCATGATATAGGGGGACTAAGGAGAGATTTTTTGACGAATTCAACCTTTGAAGAGGTTAAAAAGGAGACATTTATTTTTATGAAAAATCTTATTCCTTGGCCATATAATAAATTACCATCATTAGTTTTTCAAAATTACCCCCAAAATATGATTTAGGGGTGTCAACGGTTTTTTGAAGAATATTACGGCACTAAGACGACCTCTACCTCGATTTGAACTTCCCGAACTGGACCGTTTGTCTCAAGCCAAATAAACAAAACCAAAAAAGTGTAAGGCCAAAAAAACGTAGGTAATTTCATGAGTTGTGAGTGACGTTTTAGTTCGCGTAATTTACGCAGCATTCGTTTTCATACTAAAGTAATTTTTGCTCCACCCGAAATTATGCGACTCACAATCGCGACCAGTCTTCTGCTCTTCAGATTCAGCAGACCTCGCCAGGACATCAGTCCAACTTGTGCGAGGCCTTGCAATGTTGCATCTCCCAGTAACGACCTCGCCACTCCAGAACCTTTCAGTACCTTAAGCCATCTGTTCAGCGAACAATCTGGTCTGCTTAATGCAACCAAAGTTTGGTCAAGCTTGGGGCTATGTCGGTTACCTCAGTTTTCCAGTCCGTGTTTTAGAGTCGGTTTCGATGAATACCTTCTGTAAAGTCACCGTTTTTCATGGAAATGGGTGCTACATGGGTTCTTCAAATTTCCTTAGTTTCATCCATATTTATCGTAAGACTCGTGCGAAAGCTCCACTGCACTGTCTTATTTATAGTATTAGGAGGTGAGTGGTGTAGGTACTCGTTATGGATCTTATTGTAAAGCCTCATGACTGAGGTTTTGATCGAATGACCGGTGTGACTGTTATTTACCCACGAGCCCTTTGTTTAGCCAAAATTTATCGGACACGTCATTAAAGTTTCGTAAATCCTAACTTAAACCTTAGATATCTACGTCATCCCATTTATTATTGATTTAACAATGACTTATTTTTGGTCACCTTCACTAACTGCACATAATAAAGTAGATGAATACAATACGAAACCATGCGAACGAAGTCGCGGGCGGAGTGCTAGTCAATTCATATATGTGAGGACCATGCACCCAGAATAGCACTACGATTGATTAATGAGAGTTTCCTCATTGTAAAGAAAAACTGTGACGTGATTTATTCGGGTTTGTTGATTTTAATAATGTTATTTGTGTTATTCCTGAAGAGTTATTTTACTGTTTAGTATTCATGGCTGGTGATTGATCAGTGATGGCCCAGTTGTAACGGCCCCGATTTACGAGTAATATGGTCGCAGGTTCGAACCCAGCCGCACTTAAATTTGTGTAATTTATTTCATCACCTCTAGTCTCAATACGGTGAAGAATAACATCGTGAGGAAACTGTGCCTAATTTGACACAAATTTACCTCATAGGGCAGCGAGTAGAATATATAACTTTGGAATAAAGAAACACAATTTTGATAATCACGAAAAAGTTTATTGCACATTATAACCTAAATTATTAAAACTTTTTAAAGAAATAATATTATGACGTGATATTTTTAAAATTAGGTATCAGTTTTAGAACATCTAATATAATACATTTCGAAAAGAGATAAATTTAAAATAGAAATATCTCCATTGCCTTCTACATCAAAATGAATTAATCTTTAAAATAGTATTAATTGGAATTTTTCTATCCTGCTAAAAGTAATCTATCTTTCATACACTAAAACCTTAAATTCTCTAAAAAATCGCATAAAATCTATTGCGAAGTAAAAAAATGAAGCGCACAAACAGAAAAACACAAACACAAGCAGTGAACAACTGCAGCTAGTATAATTACAGTTTTCATAATAAAAAGCGAACTAAAAAGACGTAAACAAGAAGAAAATCGTGTTCTGCAGTTAGTCGGAGGATACATCTCGATCGTTTATTCTCACAATCAGTAGTTATTAAATTTTTGAGGAATTCGTGGCAAAATAATAACAGCCGTACGGGTCAAGCTTCAAGGTTAAGCAACACTTGCCGTGTTCGATCCGTGGATGGGTGACAATAATTACAAACCGGAATTCCTCCGTGCCACGAACAGCACGTTAGGTCTTGGCTGTCATTTGACCATCTTTGACAGTCGTTACCAGAAAATCTGACACCAGTCTTGCAAAGATATATCGTGCTACCCAGTTACTGGGCTGTGGAGGTCAGATAGGCAGTCGCACCATGTAAAATACTGATATTCAGATGCACCCGGTTAGACTGGAAGCCAACGCTAACATGGTTGCAAAAAGCCTAGGCAGGTTGTTGAGTACTTATTCAATATTTCGCCTAAATTTTCGGGATTAGGTATGGTAGTAGAACGAACACAGACTTCATTTTGATATCTTAACATATTACCAGTATATCAGCTTTGAACTGAGCAAAACTGATTGAAATTAGCATTACGATTACGAATTATCAATTTAGTTTTATTTCATCGGGAATCATAGTGGTGGATCAAGGAATATTACCACGACAAGACACAAATTTTAATTTCAGATTGTACCTAATCTATGTTGATCAAGATTGTATTAGTGTAATTTATATTCGGGTTTCCTAGTAGTTGTTATAGGTGCACATACTCCGGTTGAAAGTGTGGGCATATTGCCAGAACACTTTTTATTAATTACTTGCTGAGAAATAATTTCCCCTTGTCCGTTGACTTCAGTATCCATAAAAGATGTAAGCGCTACGTCAATGAGGTATAGCAACACGTCTGCAGGTGTAGCGTCCTCCAGCATTGTGGGGACAGGCTCAATCGTGCTGGAGATATTGGCCGCAGCAATGGTGACTGCGATCAGCAATATTACTGCTCTCATCGTAGCAGCTCTAGGTAGATGAGCTAGAAATAAAATATTATATTTTTAAAATCATAGAATGACAAATTCGTTGTTAAATCTACAGAATGCCGTTACTCTCATGTCAGGTCCAAGCGCACCACTAGCCTATTTGCTACTGAGACATGTCACACAAATCTGGGCCGCCATGCTCCACTAAACAGAATATTGACTTTTAAAAACATAGCCTGTTCTGTCGAAAACAGTGTCGATATCTTCTTTGATACTCTCCAAAATTTATATCTAATATGTGTCTTATCAATGATTTAAATAATCTAAGTAATTAGCAAAATTGTATTTTAAATCGTTGGACGTTGTGTGAAAAAATTATAATGGTAATGTTACTATAGTTATGTTAATAATGTAACTTGACATTTTATATAATTTCTGATAATAGTATAATTAAGTTTTCAATTTTTTTATTTTATTATTATTTATATTAATCAATTAATGATTGATTTGAATACCAACGACAGTAATTTTTGTTTGCATGACGTATTATTTGTCATTTTCGATCAGGCGATGTTATAAATACTCTGACGTATTCGTCTAACTAGTGATTGCCGATTATGGTTTTCCTTCTTCATCATTAAATCATATTTCAAAGAGTAATGCCTAACGCCTTATGGTTACTATATTAGGTAACAACGACGTGTATAAATACTCGTTAATACATCATGACAACGCATTAATAACTGAAAACTATTTTAAATTGTTCTAGTGTAGCATTTTGTTAGTCTGTTTATTGTGTCATCATAGAAGATACCTTTGCTAGGTAAGTAATATTATATTATTAAACTTATTAATTATTGCCTGAAGATGTCATTCCCGTATTTTCCTGAACGTTCATTTAAATTTGGATGCAGTGTACTGCACTGTACGGGTAAAGGACACTTAAAAAAATAAAAAATATCCACGTTAGACAAAGTGCCATATTGCCAAGATATTAGGATGTAAAGTTAACATATAAGATCTTTGCCTCGTCCCCAAATATATTAACAACACTATGACAGTAATTTAATAAAAAGTTCAATTTTGACAGGTTCATCGTTGTCTGTTTGTGAATGAAGCAAAATATGTATGTAAGGATCGTAGCAGGTGGCGTTCTGTAGTTTCTGCCTACCCCCATGGAAAAAAGGTGTGAGTTTAAGTATGTATATTGAATTTAGAAGATATATAAAATGATTATTAATAATGGTAAGTAAGGTAGTAAAGATCTTGATTAAGAGTGAAAAATGTTATCTTACAAACCAATTTTTTTACAATTGTTTATGTATTTAGCACAACATTAATCCAATATTGCCCATTAGATCTCTTGTATACTCAAACAACAACTTAATACTTTTTATTACGAGTATATCTGGCTATTCTAATATTTAATATCAAGGTGTAAGTGTTTTCTAATAAAATGTAGTTGGAATTTAGGTTAATTCGTATGTTTAGTTGGAAAAATTTAATTTCATACATGTATTTATAAAATATGTTATCATTGTAATTATGTTCCTACGTGAACATCTAAATCCGTTCACAGTCAAACATCCGAACTCACACACAAACATCTAAAGTTTCATATTTGTAATACTTAACTTTGGATAATTTAGAATTTGTATTCGAGGATTATTGAGATCTAAAAAGATCATGTTACTCAATTTTATCAATAAAATATTATATTTGTAACCAAGCTCTTCGTTTTATTTTAACTTGTTTGATGTCTACTACACCTTTTACCAGAGACGCAACGCTGCTTTGTGGTTCTAGGTTTGTATGATGGTAAGCTGAAACCCTTCACCGAGAGATCTACTGTTATATACATGTATTATACAACAACTTAATGGGTGTTAGCTGAAAAAAATACCATGCAATGTTTTGTACACTTTTTTTATCGTGCTGAAATGCTCATGCATACTGCGCCACCACGGGAAGATAACGCAGTTATGTGGGACTCTAAGCCACTAAAACTCCACGGTGTCCTCCTGAGCTGCTTAAGGCGGGAACATGGGCACGCGTTAGCACTCACCGCCAACCCGGCATGGCTGTCCGTCACCAGAGCCTTCTCTGGGGGTTACCCCCATCACCGGCGTAACAGAACACATTGCACGCCGCCGTGACCACCCCTGGTACCAAACCAGCAGATGGGCACCAGACGGCCTCTATCATGACACCCTTGGTCCCCTATGACGGGTCAGGTCAGTGGCCCCGCCATCTACTTTACAGCCGCAGGGTATAGGGTTCTCCCCTTTCTAGGTCTCTCCTGCCGCGGCCTCCAACCCTCAGCCGCCATATCGTATGGGAGGCCCGGGAAGCCCCACTTGTCACCACGGCCCGCCTCAGTTGCGATGTCGCCTCTGGTTACCAAGCGGCACCGCAACCTACTTGTCAGCAGCTACGGCTTAATCGGCTTAATCGGCAAAAGCCCTGACGAGCGACTCCGCCTTGGGTTCCTCTTCGCTTCACCGTGGGTGACCAAGCCACGGCTACGGAGCCACCCCGCCTTGACGATGCGGGATCCCACCGGGGGGGATATTTTGTACACTTGACACTCGAATGTATAGATTTGTCTTAATATCTCTATTTATATTGTGTCTGAGAAAAAAGATATAAAAAAAGAATGTGCCTCTATTTTTACATTATTTTTGTGTTGCCGTCCTAGAGGCTAAACGCCAGTCCCAGTAACCTTTCAACCAGAAAACGAATTCAAATATTATTATTTGTATGTAAAATGTAGGCAGGGATAATTAATTGCTCTAAATAAAATATTAAAAGAGGATGCTACGACGCTTAACATAAATAGAAAATTACGGTACGTAGCACAATGAAGCTCGCGCAGTAACAACATACAATTATTGTTGTAATAGTATACAGGGGTTAACCGTTAAACCACATAAAAATACCAGAGATAATTACATATATATAGTACCCGGAAGTGTTACGTTGCCGAGATATTTGGCAGTATAAGTTCTTAAAATGATATTTGTCTTCAAAGTGAAAAAAGCAGCCTTATTCAAAGTGTGCTCCGCGGAACTCTAGGGCCCCGTGGGGCCTCTGTAGGAGCTCCACGAAAACTACTGGTCATAATTGCGATGCATCATCGGTACATGGTGGACATCCTACCCATGCGTACTAAACTTTTTAGAAATACTTTCATTATGCGTACAGCTAAAAGTGGAATTCCCTGCCGGAGTCTGTGTTTCCAGATAGCTTCAACCTCGGGGTCTTTAAGTAAAGAGTGAATAGGTTACTTCTAGGCAAGCGTGTTACACCGTCGACCACATCATCACTTACCATCAGGTGAGATAGTGTTCAAGCGCAAGCCTATCTATAATAAAAAAGACCAAAGAAAAATAAGGTTACAGAGAAAATTCTGTTACTATACGACAGTTACTAAAATTATGATCGCGCATCTTTTGAGACATGTTTTCGCGAAGAACAAAATACATAAATTATAATGATTTCAAGGATTCAAAATCTTTTGCACCCAACTTGCAAAAGCCCGAATCGAATGAAATATATTAATCATTTTTAGAAATGTCATCAGACTCCAGTATCGAGTCGCTGTTCAAAACAATGCCTCTGAATGAGTTTTGGTGTAAGATTCGTTATAAATATCCACTTCTTGCCACAAAGGCCCGGAATGTTCTTCTCCCGTTCCTAACTTATCTTGTTTTTTTTTATAATCGATAGGCGAAACAGAAACAACAATCAACAACACACAAACAAACAAACACAATCAAAACAGCAAACAAACAGAATTCTCGACTTATGCAGCTACAAAAACCAATTACCGCAATAGAATGGATGCCGCCGAACCTGATATGAGACTTCAACTCTCTTCTATCAAGCCTGATATAAAACAATGTATGAAAAATAATTACTAATAAAGAATAAGTGCTCATAAGCTTATTTTTATTATTTTAGGCAACAAACGTCTTTTAGGGCACCGCCAGTATTTAGGTTTCCAAAACAGTTCCATTGCTAAAAAAGTTTGAGAGCCGCTGCTCTAGAGAATATTCTCAGCAGAGTTATTGTTTTCGTAAGGCCTTGTTTTTTGATCCGGAGTTAACTCAACCAATCATTGAATTACCTTATTCCAATGGTTTCAAACAGTAAAACGCGTTTTTTCATCAATTCATAGCCTAAGAACTGGTCAAATAATTAACTCTACAACTTATTTGAACATTTGTGAATCTAAAAAATTATTAAAAAACGCTATTTACGAAAATTTTAAAGCATTGGTTACCATATTTAACCATTGGTGAAATACGGATAAAAAAACTGGGCCTTAGTGTTCTCGACTTATTAACGGCGGTATCATTTTGCTCCGTAACTTTTTAGATAATTTCATATGGTGGTAGAAGACATGCCAATTTGGCATTCACACGGCAAGCCACTGTCAATGGCTATTAGTAAAATTTATAAAAAAAATATCACACTACTTACTTTTTAATAACATCAGGAACGAGTTTGGCTCAGAACATTTATTGTGACAATAAACAGAATAAATAAGGACATTTGTTTTAGGATATTTTATGTATTTTGAAATATTTAATTAAAATGTTATGATGTTACTGTAAAAGTCCGAACATTGGACTATATTAGGTTTTAGGTACTAGTAATTCTAAGGATTTACCAACATGGGTTAGTTAATAAGATGATTATTTCAACTTTAAAATAAACGATTGGCACATTTTAACACCGGCAGGCTTATTACGCATCTTGCAACAACAAAACAAAAGCGATTTTTGCGCAATAATTGTTCTTCAATACAGAAATTTTAGAGTTTTTGGCGGTTTTCTAGAAATAATTGCATTTGACAAACAGCGCGCGATTAGCAAACGATTGTGTACTATTACCTACACTGTAGGTAATTTAGCTTTTTATGACATAAATCGTTTCGCACGATGATTGCTGTTTCTTACATAAACGGTATCCTAAACGAAAATAAAATTATCCTAAAACTATTTTGACCGGGTGTTTTTGAAACTGTGATATGTTGAATGAATTATCAATAGTATTTGAGTATTTGTCAAATTGTAAATGTAATAATTTATATATACAAGTTCCTGCTTATGAATTTCCTCAATAGTAGGTTAGTTATATGCTATTTCTACTTACAATTTTGTAACATTTTATATTCTGAAAATTGGAGTGTCCATTTTACTAATACTGGCTAGTGAAACGGCTGTTTTGGGAATAATAGGTGTGTTGTCGAACTGTTTGAACTGTCTAATTGAATCTAGCCAAAAAAAAAACAGTTCTTTGACAAAATCGACGGAGTATCGCTTGAAGAAGATCCATTTCACTACCAAGAATTTGTAAATCCTAGGATTTACCGTAAGTCGAACTTTTGCAGCAACTTAAATAATATACGAATGTTAATAATGTTATTTCTATTATTAAAGTTTTTAAGTTATTAAATTGGCGGTTAACATTGTCATACTTCCTCCCAATTTGATTAGGTTTTTATTTATAGTACCTAGCTTCTGCCTGCAGCTTTGCCCTTGTAAAAAGTGTTTTATCACACACTACCTAAATAAAAACTATCATTATGTCCTGCTCAGAACTCAAACCCATACAAAATTTAATCTTATTTGGCTCAGCGGTTCAAGCGTGAACAGGTAACAGATAGACATTCAGAGTTACTTTCACATTTATAATATTGGTATACTATGGACTAACTAGCTTCTGCCTTCAGCTTCACTCGCCTAAAACTCTTTTAACTTAAGGGCACGTACTATCGGTATAAAAAGCAAAAATGCTAATCCAGGTCATGATACACCCGTTGGCCAAATTTCACCCAGATCCGTTAAGACAAGATTTATCAGCGCACATGCAAACATACTGCCTATCACATTTATAATATTAGAGATATAGGAAGCTGGAAGTAGGATAGGACTTATGGTTAGGTACTGTTAGTGTGTGCAACGACTGGTATATAATACTTGCTAATCAACATGAAATCTCATTTTAATAACTGGAATTTATTTGGAGTTATCCTCTAGCAAAATCGTATACGACTAAATATTGTTTTACATCATACTGCGACGCCCTAGTTCCAAATAAGGTAGTTATTAATAATATAATTTATCTTTAGGTTGATTTTAACTCATTGGCCATCTTTCATGGCGCAAAGGTAGCCATGAGTATATACAACTTTTACTGTTGGATAGACTTCGGTATATAAAGAAAAAACTATTGTTAAGAAATTTGCGATCCCATTTTTTTTGGTAACAGCTGTTTATTATTTGGTATTTTTCTTTACATTATGTTTTAACCAACTTCAAAAATATGTAAATCAATTCGACACTTATATACGTTTTCGACGTGAATACGTCTGTTTTAAGAACCCAATGATTTCGCGCGCGATGATAGTAAGAGACCAGAGGACATGATCTAATTACATAGGAAGGAATCCTCTAATTTCTGGGTTAGGTCGCGAAAAACTAAGAGGATACTCAGATCCCCATGGTGATTAAACCCCAAACGCCTCAAACATTGATGTTCTACACTCTTCATTTCACTAGAGACCAGGTTTTATTTTTCAGCTTTAGACTGGCTACATTATCTATACTGCCACCATTGAAAGGTATTTTTTTTACTTGGGTTTCGTAATTGCCAACCAATAATTTTTAAGACACACCTATGATAAAAAATTGTGTGATTTGATCACATCGAGGTGATATCTATATTTAGTTTCCAGCTCGTCTGCCCAAAGCCACTACGATGAGAGCAGTAATATTGCTGATCGCAGTCGTCACTGCTGCGGCCGAGCTCTCCAGCACGACTGAGCCAGTCCCCACGGTACTGGAGGGTGCTACGCCTGCAGAAGTGTTGCTGTACCTCATTGAAGTAGTTCTTACGTCACATATGAGTACTGTGGCCTTAGTGCGAGTTTATACTCACGCGTGACTCACGCTCACTCGTGTTACGTAAACGATCTCTTATGTCAAAATGTATACAAAAAAAGAGGTTTCTCCTTACCGTCCCCAGACGGCGCTTATCCAGTTTCCATACAAATTGACGTTTACGTTAACTCGATTGACCGTGAGTAAAAACTCGCACTAAGGCCTCTGAAGTCAACGGTCAAGGCACTATTGCGTCTCCTAAAGATTTACCTTGTCCGGGTTATATGATCAGATTTCGTGACGGAAAATGTGCGCCTTCAACCACTACAATGAGTCCCGATCTTTTGACCATTTTCGAAGATTATTAAGACTACGATGGTTAGATTTAAAAATGTTTTCTCAATAAACTTTTTTTTTGTAACAATCGTTAGCTGTACCTCCAATGAATGTTCATTTATATGAGACACCCACTAATTGCAAGGCCTATGCAAAAGATCAAGCTGGTACTGTGCTTACGGATGGTTATAAATATTATAATACAAATTACTAATTAAATCAAAAACGTTTAATTATTAATTATTAAATAAATATGAATACTAAATTAGACATACTTATATGGAAATCATAAATTGATAAATTTAAGAAAATTATATAATAATTTATTTTGGTTTTATTGAAGTTTATTTGTATCAGAAATAAAGTTTATAACAATTTTTATCACTTTTTCTTACGTAAAATATTGAAAATGTAAAACTAATTTATTATTTAATAAGAAAACTGTTGATTGCATAAAAAACATAATATACTTGAGAGCAATAAAATCGCACACCTTGACTTTTTTTTGATAAGGCAGTTTTTTTCATGATCTGTCATGAAAAAAACTGCCTTAACAAAAAAAAGTCAAGGTGTGCGATTTTATTGCTCTCAAGTGTATTGTCGGCACTATCCATCCGTCCGGCTTCAACCTTTGTTTTACAAAGTAGTCGTGAAACAAAGTAATCCGTTCGTCATTGATCGAAATATTTTCGATGGTCATGATTGCTTGAGGAAAATAATTTAATGCTAAATAAGGAATTAAAGCATATAAATCTACTAACTTTTTTGTGCTTTTAGATTTAATGCCAAAATTTTCGCCTTTTTCCATAATGCTTGGGAATAATGAAATGAACAGGAAAACAACCTTTGCAGCATTTATTACGCCAACTTCATAATCAACAACGATACGAACGCACGGTAATAGGCATAAGATTGAATGTGCTTTCAATTCATCATTCATCATCATCATTTATCTAGCCTTTTCCCAATTATGTTGGAGTTGGCTAGTCTAACTTCCTGTCTGACTTCCACAACCCAGTCACTGGGTAATATTATTATACCCCTCGGTAAGACTGGTTGTCAGACTTTCGGACTTCTGATGACCCGTAACGATTGTCAAAGATCCACGAATAACAGCCGGGACCAACGGCTCGTGCTTCCGAGGCACAGAGGGGTCTCGGTATATACAGATGGTTACACATCCACGGACCAACCGCGGCAAGCTATCTACCCATGCGATTGTTATTACTCAGCCACGAACCTCTCAATTCATCATTCATCATCAATATAATTCTAATTATGTAGTGCACAACTATAAATAAAGGTGTATCTAAGAAGAATATCTGTTTAGGATTTTAAAAAGTGTATCCGACAGGAACACAAGTGAATGATTTCCAAAAGTATATCTACGAGGAAAGTGTATCTACGAAGAATAATTCCTCAATTGTATATGTCATGGTCCAAGTGATTAAATTAACAATTTTGAAATACTCGAAAGCGACGTGAAACCTATTGTAACCCGCGATAGTTAACCGGCAGCGGCGAGCCAATAGCAGCGCGTGCAAGCCTGGGCGACGTGCCGCGTGGTCATTTATGACTACGGAATTACTATGGGTTCTCATGCTTTCGAGTTGTTTTTTTTTTTAATTGTTTCAAAACAAAACATTTTTATTTTTTTAACTTTAACTCTATACTTTGATAGTTCTACTGATAGCAAATCGGTCTGCCGCGGGAAAATAACTATTCAAATTTCAGCCTGTATATGTACAGGCTAAAAACAAAAAAGTACAAGTATAAAAATAATAAGGAAAAGTACTACCGGGATGAAAATATGCTATGCCCTAATTCAGGTCATGGTTTACCCGTCAGCCAAATTTCCGTTTAAAATTGATTAATTAGCGAAGCAGTAGTAGGAAGTAGGGTAGGACTAGTGTTACTGTGTCCGACAACTGGTATATAAAGGTGGTTTTAAACGACGCGGGCTAGCCCGATCCTACGCGAGCCGAGCCGTCCGTGGAGATGCGGCTCGGCTAAATACGGACGCAAGCCTGCTCGTTTAAACGACGCGGGGTAGCACGATCCTACGCCAGCCGAGCCGTCCGTGGCAACGCCGCTACACATCGCGCTGTTGAACCGAGCTGTCCGCTTGTTCGTTCTTCAATATGGATAAAAGAAAACGCCTTGCTGCAGCAGCTGCTATTATTTTGCTCTGTGGTGAATATTTGAAAACAAAAGAAAGACGAAAAAGACTATGAATGAAAAAGAGTATGTATGTATGTTTATAAGAATGAAGAGTTGAATCTTCTCGTTGCTCCACTCCATCTCGTACAAAATCAATCCCCAATTAAAAACTTCGCTAAAAAAACAAAATAGGTCTTCCTTCGTCGCGCGCTCTGTGTTATCTGTTTAGACGGCGCGTATTAACACAAGCCGAGCCGCAGATGGCGCGCGCGCCTTTGATCTGTGTCGAAAAAACCGACAAGTGATGGATCGTGCGAACTTTGCCGAGCCGCGCCGAGCGCAGTTGTTTACACAGCGCATGGCGCGGCGAACCACGAGCGGAGCCAGGCTCGGCTCGCGTGTTTGCGCGCCGTTTAGGCTGCGTTTCCACTGACGCGGAGCTGGGCGGAGACGTGCGGAAGCGACCAATTACAATGGTTGAAATTCCTCATCGCGCCACTCGTCTCGTCTGTGATTGGTCGCTTCCGCACGTCTCCGCCCAACTCCGCGTCAGTGGAAACGCGGCCTTAAACGGTGCTTAATACGTGCTAGTCAACTTGAAATCGCATTTTAATATCTGTTATTAATTTGGCATTATCCTCGAGTAAAATTGTATTCGAATAAACATATTTAATCCGTGTACTGCGTTGTCCTGGTTCCAGATATTTTTATAAGGTAATTAGTAATATTATATTTTTCAGGGTGACATTTAACCCATTTGCAATTTATCACAGGGTGAAAATAGCTTTTAATATAAACATTTTTTTCTGGGCTTATCTCTGAAAAATGAAGAAAACTGCTAAAAACTTATATGTTCGCATAACTCAACAAAATGTAGGGAACAGCCCGGTGAACAATTTTTTTCTTACCAATTATTTTCATCTGTCCCTTACACACACTCAAAATAACCTTACTCTAAAAGGTTATGGTCACCCCCATGTGTATTTTAGATATTGAAGTTTTTGTTTAGATTTGTTTGTATTTTCGCAGCTCACCTTTTCTTTTCTAAAAATGACAGCACTTTTACTGTGAATAACTTCAGCACAATTTTTTACCTTGCTTTCGTATGTGTGAAAAATGCAACCAGTGGTCCATTTTTCAAGCACATCTTTTGGCATCCGATTATGCTGAAACTAATTGGCATATTTATGTAACTTTAGAAATATTAAAATAATATGGTACAATGGAGCGAGTCTTATGAAAAAGCGGAAGGTGTTTGTAAGATATCACCATCGTGTTTGGGTTCTTGGATATTGAGACACTTGGCAGTGCCGGGATGCTGGGATACGGATCCAGTGAATAAAATAGCTGATCACGGTTACACGTATATTGGGGCTGACAGATACCTATACCAATACCAATTTACTCCGTTACATTTGTAGCCCTACCCACATGTTCTAAACAAAACTTATTAATAATATTATAAGTCCTTCATACTTTTTAGGCCACTTAAAGCTTGTTTAAAAATAATTTTCACCTATTATTTATTCGAATATGCTTTGTTTTTTTATGTGTGTATTATTGTGCGCCGCAACTTTGAAGAAAAATTAAAATATCGATGGGTGACTGGGCCAATCAGGTTCAATACTGTATATAATAGTGCCCGTTTTAAGAACTGACTGGATAATCTTAGCTCCATCACTTGTAGACTTTGAACTGATGTGCTTGATCGATGTACTGAACAGCTGGAAAGTGGCTTGCCCGGATACGGAACCAATCTTCTCAGAGACAGTGGAGTGAGCCGCTCTGCAAGTCGGTACGGAATAGTATTATTAATTCTTACATCAATTACAGCTGAGTGTGCCTGCTTGCTGGCTGTGTGTGAATGAGAGTTGACCCAATGGTTAGGGGCACTGCCGTCAGCCAACATAAGTCTTACGCTGGGTGATACCATTTGTCAAATTGTTACTTGATGACTGCATCTATTTTTAAAACCAATGACTTCGCGCGCGATGATAGGAAGAGACCAGAGAACGTGTAATCGAGTGCCTGTAATTGAGTGTGCATTACAGGATAATGATGATGTGTACCAATTTTTATATTTTATGGTTTTGTTACATTCATTGGTGATCCTTATACTTATAAATTAAATTAAATCAAACATTACCACATTACGTAAGGGGGAATCTTCTAATTTCTGGCCACCAAAAACCAAGTATCCCATGACACCATGGATGCCCACGGAACATATTCTTCATGTGACTAGAGGTCTGATGTTAATTTTCAGCCTTAGACTGGATTTATTATCTATATTTATGCCATCGTTGAAAGGCAATTGAGATTTTAAACTTGAATTAATTGCCGAGCAATATTTTTGAGAATGCTCCATGAGAGAAAACTAGTGTGATTAGATTACATCAATATAATTTCTATATTTATTTTCCAGTTCGTTTGCCCAGAGTCACTACGATGAGAACAGTAATATTGCTGATCGCAATCACCACTGCTGTGGCCGAGCTCTCCAGCACGACTGAGCCGGCCCCTACGATACTGGAGGGCGCTACTTCTGCAGAGGTGCTGCTGTACCTCATTGATGTAGTACTTACCCCTTACATGAGTACTGAAGTCAACAGACAAGGGGATATTATACGTACGAAACGTGTGCCTTGTCCTGGTGATATGTACAGATTTGTAAACGGAGATTGTGCACCTACAACAACCACAACCAGTCCTGAACTTACATTCCAGCTTTTCGGATACCCTGATTATTCTTAAACGATTTTTTCATAGTAAACATTATTAGTTGTTAGTACAGTTAGCTTAAATTGGTATTTATTACTACGTATGTCACAAACTGTTGACTACAGTTTAACACTCAAGAGGAACTTATGCCTCTGAAACATGTGCCGCAAAGTACGAAGCGGCGGCGCGGCGCAGACAGAGAGGTCACTACGAAAAAAGCGTCATTTTGCACACACACATTGATATTGCGATTTTACAGGGAATATTGGCCAATATTGGACCGGGCTCAGTAGCGGCTGTCATGAGTGCATTGTGCGGGCGTTTGTCACGTCCTTCATACATTTAGGTATTGTAAGGAGATTGAATTGGCTGAGTTACCTTTATTAATTGTTACAAACCGATTATTTTTTGTTTTTCTTTTAAAATTCTTTCTTTCATTCATTTTAAGTTATAAAGGTCATTACATTTTCAAGATCTCAAGTTAGAAAATCAATATCTCGGCATAAAATAAGTAATTTTAAGTCCGACGAAAATGGAAAGGCTATGAAACTTGTCATAATAATATGGTTTAAGTCATCCAGCTCACAAATATGTTTCCTCCGACTGCACAGCATAATTATCTTCTTGTTTTTCTTTTTGTAATTCGCTTCATAAGCAGTCGAGATTTTTTTATTTATATTACCTTTTTTAGGGTTCCGTAGCCAAATGGCAAAAAACGGAACCTTTATAGATTCGTCATGTCTGTCTGTCTGTATGTCTGTATGTCTGTCTATCTGTCTATCTGTCTATCTGTCTGTCTGTCCGTCTGTCTGTCCGTCCGTATGTCACAGCCACTTTTTTCCGAAACTATAAGCACCATGCCCTTGAAACTTGGTAAGTAGATGTATTCTGTGAACCGCATTAAGATTTTCACACAAAAATAGAAAAAAACAATAAATTTTGGGGGTTTCCATACTTGAAACTGACACTAAAATTTTTTTTTCATTATTTCCGTACATGCGTGTGGGGTATGGATAGGTCTTCAAAAATGATATTGAGGTTTCTAATATCATTTTTTCTAAACTGAATAGTTTTCGCGAGAGACAATTCCAAAGTGGTAAAATGTGTGCCCCCCCCCCCTGTAACTTCTAAAACAAGAGAATGATAAAACTAAAAAAAAAATATAATGTACATTACCATGTAAACTTCCACCAAAAATTAGTTTGAACGAGATCTACAGTCTCTAGAGTGTTTAGATGAATCGATGTATTTATGTGTGAAACTTATACAACCTACTCTTTTTTTTTATTCGGAATCAATATAGTAGCAACCCTAGTGAATCTGTCAAGTTTAGCTGTCAATTTTCGAAACGGCGGGAGTGGCCTTTCTGTATACTTTCTATTTTGTGCATGTGCCTTGTCCTTGGTGGACGAACAGATTTACAGTCGGACGTTGTGCGCCTACAACCACCACAATGGTCCCAATCTTAGTATGCCTAGTTTAAAGTTGTAATTCTGATTACTATTATTAGGTTTCAAAATTTTGTCTCTTAACACTTTTTTTTTATAAACAATTTTATTTGTATTTACAATATTTTAATTTATGGTCCAAGCAAAAAGCAGCAAAGAACATAATTTAATAGATGCAATCAAATAATTTAATTATTAACTATTTTAATTTATTCTTTGTAAATTAATTGGGATAAGAACAAGTTGTATAGAAATAAATATTATTAGACTTGGAATTACTTTTATTCTAACATAAAATATTGTGAATGTGAAACTAGATTCACTATAAGAAAACTGTTGCTGGCTAATGAGTGTAGCATTATTTATCTTTGAGTTACTACTTTTACGGTTCATAGAATGCCACTTTGTTGATACCTCACTGCAAGGCAAAGGCCTCTTCTCATACAGAGAAGGCACAAGCATTAATCAAAACGATTGCTCAGTGGAGGTTAGCGATTTTCATTTTAAATTAACTATAAGTTAGCTCCTTTAGCACTTCTACTCGCTAACAATCTAACTGGATTAATGTTGCGAGTCGAGCCGAGGCTGCGCTAGAAGGACAAGAGATTTGTGTCGGGGCTTTCCTCGACATAGAGGGAGCCTTTGACAAGACAACATTTGAGTCTATACGCATTGCTGCAAAGGAACATGGCATCAATGATACCACGTGCAACTGGATTGACTATATGCTGAGAAGCAGAATAGTCAGATCAGAACTGATGGGAGACAGACTTAGCGCAAAAACAACAAGAGGTTGTCCGCAAGGCGGAGTGCTGTCACCATTATTGTGGTGCTTGGTAGTAGACTCGCTGCTTACCAAACTCAACACCGGACCATTCTACACAGTGACTATGCAGATGACATAGCTATAATGGTTAATGGTAAATTTCCGAACGTAGTCTCTGGATTGTTACAAAAGGCATTGAGGATGACAGAGGAATGGTGTACAAAGAACCACCTCTCTATCAACCCAAGTAAAGCAGTCATTATTCCATTCACGAGGAAGAGACAACTAGGAAACCTAGGAGAGCCCTCCCTCAAAGGAATAAAGCTGCCCTGGTCCACCGAAGTTAAATATCTGGGTGTAACGCTTGATAAAGAACTCAGGTGGAAAACTCATGTGGAAAATATTACGACAAAGGCCTTACGAGTGTTCGGCATGTGTCGTTCCACCTACGGTAAAACTTGGGGATTAAAGCCCAAAGTGATACGATGGCTGTACCGAACAATGATAATACCTATTATCACATACGGCAGCATAGTGTGGTGGCCAAGAACAAAGCTTGCTTCGTGCAAAGCGCCACTCACCAGGTTACAAAGAACAGTGTGTCTCGGCATCACGGGCGCTTTCAGGACAACACCTACGGCAGCGATTGAGAGATACCTCAATATCCCTCCTCTGCATATGATGGTTGAATTCGAGGCAAGGAAGACATTACATCGTCTTGCTGTTGCTGGACTATGGGATGCCTCTAGGCCAAAGACTAACCATACAAAGTTTGATTGCAATGAAGGCCTGGATCGGATAACTAGCATGATATCCGATAAAATGCAAACTATTTTTGTGTTTGAAAGGTCTTTTAAGGTCCAAATCCCTTCTATAGAGGACTGGACGAAGGGACTCGATCCACCAGAACAAGATAGTCTGGTGTGGTACACTGACGGATCCAAAATGGAATCAGGTACAGGAGCGGGCATATACGCAAAAGGTTACAAATGTAGCAAATGCTTAGGGAAGATGGCAACTGTATTCCAAGCAGAAACATATGCCATAATAACCTGTGCTCAAGAGAATATAGATAGAGGAACCAGAGGTAAATCCATATATATTCTTAGTGACAGTCAGGCTGCAATCAAAGCCATGGCATCCTACAAAGTGGATTCCAAACTTATTCTGGATGCCATCCAGGTCCTAAACAGGCTTGGGAGGCATAACAGGGTGAGACTGATGTGGGTCCCTGGACACAAAGGAATCCATGGTAACGAAATGGCAGATGAACTGGCAAGAGAGGGCTCAGCAAATGATTTTGTGGGTCCAGAACCATGTGTAGGCATTTCGACGTGTCTCGTAAAAGCCACATTTAAGGAGTTTGCAGATCACAGACAACAAACACACTGGTTGTCTACTACTGGTCTACAACACTCCAAGAAATTCCTAGGCTCTACGTTCAAAGCCCGGGAATGCATCTGGAATATGAGCAGGGGGCAAATCCGCTACCTGCTTGGGGCCTTTACTGGGCACTTTGGAACCAACGACATGCTCATGAAGATGGGTCTAACCGCGACACCCATGTGCAGGTTGTGTGGGGAACATACGGAACGCATGGAGCATCTCCTGTGCACATGCGAAGCACTGGCTGGTAAGCGAATGAGTCTACTAGGGGTTGGATATCCTAAACCAGAAGACTATAGGCTCATATCTCCCAGTCTCGTTGTAAGACTCATGAAAAGAGTTTTCAACGAGATTGGGGAGGAGTAAGTTATCTAGGGGACCACAATAGATCCCAATGGGTCGAAGTGTCCGAGTTGCTTCTCGGCCCCTCCATAAGATAAGATAAGATAACTGGATTAATACTCGCATATGGCTGCTTTTTTTAAGCAAGTTTGTTTGCAGCGCTATAGTTCCTTTAAACATAGTGAGACTACCATCGTTTGAGTCTCGAGTTCAAATCCAAGTGACGAGATTACTATATTATGTTATTTTATTTTTTTCTTCTTTATTGCTGTTAACATATAATCGGAAACAATGTCTCAAAACAGTGTCACCTCTCCAAGAACAAACACTAGTATTAATTTTGGACATGCTCAGTCCGAACGTGATATGCAAAACGCACTGTCTGACTCATCTGGTATCACCAGCGTTTCAACTAGTCAGAAACAGTCCGTACCTGACATGAAAAAAGCACTGTCGGTCTCGCCTGGTGTCGCAAAAGTTTCAATTCGCCAGAAACGCCCACGCATAGACACCTCCCCCGACATCGAGAACGCAGCTAAGCTATTAACTGAGGAATTTCTGCAGATCATTCGCAGAGAAATAAGAGATGAAATGTCAACCGAGATTTCAAAATCCATAAAATCTTCTATTGCGGAGGAACTAGGCGATTTAAAGGAGGCGCCTCGGTTCAATTAATGAGTGACGAGTTCGATCAGGTGAAAAACGAACTTTAGGACTATAAGGTTGCCAACCAACACATTCTAAAAGAAAATGAGCTTCTTAAGCATTGTGTGTCAGATTTGTCTATTAGAGTTAACCTTCTGGCACAAAACTCTCGTCAACAGAACATTCAAATCAACAGCGTGCCTGAAAACAAATCCGAGAGTTTGGTCAGTACTGTAGTGCTACTGGGAAAGGCCGTCTCGAGCGCACTAGCACAAAGCACTTCTCCGGGGGCAATAATTGTCAAGATGAATAATACTTTATTATAATTCATGACAGCCGTCATGAATTATAATAAAATACATCCGGAGAACTAGCTGTACTCCCATCTCTTAGGATATGGAGGCGCAAAAAAACCAGTATTTGTGTCCGAACACCTCTCGCCACTCAATAAACAGATTCACGCAGCTACGAGTATTAGAAAAGCTGCCCGTGTCAAAGAATTCAATTATGTGTGGGTTCGTGAAGGCCGAATCCTTGTTAGAAAGGCTGATGGGATACAAACCAAACAAGTGCGAAGCCTCGAAGTTGTTGAATTGCTTTAACAAACACTCGACTTTGGCTTTATTAAGAACAAATAATACATTACCTTTGATTTAAAAACACCCATTCAAGATCTACTACCAAAATCAAAGAGAAATAATAAGCAAACTGAGAAACATTATCCTTGCAGTACAACGCCAGCAGTATGACGTTATTATTGCTACAGAAGCTTGGCTCGATGATGCAATAAATTACGGCGAAATATTGGACTATAATACACAATATATCGAAGAGACAGATCCTCAACTCTCCTGGGACACAAAAAGGGGCGAGCTATTTGCTGTATTGAAGACAATCGGTAGTATTCGCATGGCAAAATGGGAAACAGACTCCGAAAATTTGTGGCAGAGACTAATGATTACGGAAGAAAACAGGACGCAATACTTGAACATCTGTGCAGTATACTTGCCTCCACCTGTACAACTACAAACACTGGACATGTTCCTGGATAAGGTTACCTCTGTAATTGATTTAACGGGTAGCCATACACTCATAGCTGCAGACTTTAATAGAGGATTCATCAAGTGGGAGCTGGATTACACCAACCCTCAGTCTGCAAGGATGTCCGCAAGTAATTATAATAACTCGTTAGGCTACTGCCTTGTAGATTGTTTATCTCTTAACAGCATGCAACAGCTGTATCATGTAAAAATCACCTATGCAAATGTCTAGACCTAATATTGTCTAACTTTCATGGTGGACTTGTCGTGAATGTACTGAACCATTGTCAACAATTGACCCTTACCATCCCGCCTTGTGTATTGCGATTACCAGTGTATCACCAACATTTCTAAAATGCAAGCTCTCTGCAAAGTTTAACTTCCGCAAAGCAAACTACCAAATAATTAAAAAAAGAGAGAATAAATAAGGTGGATTGAAAAATTTGCCCAATGCCATGATAGAAAAGCTTTATAAGATAATGGACAACATCACAAGTTCATTTGTGACAAAATAAAATGCAATAAAAACCCCAAATGGTTCCTTAAAAGTTTTATAAACATTTTAAACGAAAAGGAAAAACTTAGAAGACGTTACAAATTAAATTATCAAAAATAGCTATGATAACTTCTCTAGGAGGATGGTGGAAGTCATAACCCATAATCCCAAGCTCTTCTGGTCCTTCGTCAAAGCAAAAAAATCAGGCTCAAGTGAAATGCCGTCAGAATTGAAATTGGGCACTGAGGCGGCCACTTCGGGTGACGACATCTCGATCTTTTTGCGCGTCACTTTTCTTCGACATTTACTCGATCGGCAGTCTTACACTCTGAACATTGCTCTGATGATACTCAGATCTGTTCTTGCAATACATTGGGCAGTGTTGCTTTCTCGGAAATAGACGTAATCAGAGCACTAAGAAAGCTTAATGTTTGCAAAGGTGCAGGTCCAGACGGTCTACCACCTATATTTGTCAAAAAATGTGCAGTCAGTCTGTCTCTTCCACTCAAAATAATATTCAACCACTCTATTAAAACTTCTGTATTTCCTGATAAGTGCAAGCTAGCACAGGCAAGACGGGCACTACATGCCCGTCTTTAAAAAAGGTGAGGCTGATGACGTAAAGAACTACCGACTTATCTCGATTTTGTTTGTGTGTCTCTTGTGTCCTATTTTAACTGCTCATGCCAGAATAGAGATGGCTTCGCAAAAACATGTTTTTTTCGCACAAAATCCACTACGATTGGTCTTAGTGGATTACTTAGTTCTTTACGTTAATGACCTTTGCACTGTCTGACTCGTTTCTAGGGCTGCTAAAACAATGGGATTCATGAAAAAAACCTGTTATGACTTCAAAATGACCAAACCATAACAGTACTCTATAAATCACTGGTACAAACTGTTTTAGAATACACGTCAACTGTTTGGAATCTAACTTATGGTTCACATTTGAGTCGCGTAGAACGGGTACACAAAAGCTTTACACGCTATCTGTGGTACTAATCTGACAACTGTCCTCTGGACGCTGATTACTCGCAAGGGCTAAGTCACTTCAAAATGATAACGTTAAAACAGCGAAGGTATAATAACGAACTGATTTTGCATCACAAAATCATTAATGGATCTTAACAAGTTCCGAAGCTTCTCGACGAAATAAATATATTTGTCCCACGCCATATTTCACCCAGATCTGAACGCATCCTGGATTTATTCACTCCATCCCCGACCAGATGTAACCTCGGACATTCGGCACCAATGAACAGGTTGATGAGGACGTACAATGAGCTCCATACACGTTCCAATAGCGTTGACATCTTCGCCAACAAGCTATCGTTACAAGCTATAGTTACCGAACCACAGTGGCCGCATTTAATACCTATATTACACTGTTATTAATATGATCACTAACTCATATATTATTATTAATAACTTAATTACAATGTATTTTGTCATTGATTGTGTTAATCTTCATAGCAAACTTTTTTTTTTTTTGGTTTTTTTTTTTTCATGTAGTTTAGTTTTTTTTAGCCTATATGCACTCTTTTAATATTTATTTATTATATACTTTATTGTACACCACTGAAATAATTACAGGACTAAAACTTGAACTTGACTTGACTAGAAGTATGTAAGTGTTGTGCACACCTTTAAGTGACAAGTTCACTCTAGATTTAAGTTTAACTTGTTATAGTACCCCAGATAACGTTTTAGTGTATAAGTCGTAGGAGTGCCATAATTAAATGAATAAGTTCAAGTTTCCTCATGATGTTTTCCTTTACCGTTGTCAGCAATGTCCTAGATAAACTTAGAAAGTACTTATGGATTGGAAAAGAGACATTAGTACTTGCCCGATTGAACCCACGGCCCCAAGCACGTTCATATAATTTTCATAATAACATAGTCGACAAAGCTCTATTTCTGTCTGCACAGCTTAAAAAAACTAAACTCGAAGGGGATGACGGCGTTTCTTTCTAGACACCCAGACTAACTGATTAATGAGAATACTTTCGACAACATACTGTTTAATTTATTTAACAAACAAACGCTGTAACAAACATTTAGTTATTTTAATATAAGGAAAAGTGACAATTTTCTAGAATTTGTAAAAGGAAGTACCTACATATCAAAGCCACAGTGTTTATCAATCATAATACCGAAAAATGCACATGAAGGGGTCACTTTCATTTTTTCAAAAAAATTGTGACGCAAGTTGTGTTAGTCTTCTTCTTCATCGTGTCGGTGATTCCATTTTTAGATTTTAATTTATATGTTGTGCTTCGACCAGAACTCAGCCACGTCGACAGCCCTAGCGTTGGCCTCACACAGGTCCTTCATGGTGCAGGTGTTTGTGCACAGAGAGCAGGACAGCAGATGGGGCATTGTTTGCGGTGTGGTTCCACAGTCACATTGTGACTGATCGGAGTACCCCCATCTGACAAGGTTGTACCTACAGCGTCCCATTTGGCTTCGCAGCCTATTTAAGGATTTCCAGGTAGGCCATGGCAGTTTATTCCGGAGCTTTTCTGCAGCATCAATATAGTTAGTTGGAGAGCGGTATTTGAGGAGCCACAATTTCCTACGTGCTTCGCCAGGGCTGTTGTCATATGTTGTTTTAGCCGACTTAAGGAAGCTGTTCCGACTCTTTAGTCGCCCCCGTGATTGCTCTGCGTTGTACAGTAGGTGGCGGTTATCGGTTTCCTGTTTGTGCTTTTCGGAGGAACAGGCAACTTCCCTACGGACCTCCGGAGGGGCTATTCCTGCCAGCGGGTATAATGCAGCAAGTGGAGTTGGTTTAAGGCACCCAGTTATTATTCTGCACGTGTCATTTAGGGCTACATCTACTTTTCGGGCATGGGTGGATCGATGCCACACTGGGCAGGCAAATTCGCCAGCCGAGAAGCAGAGAGCCAAACCAGATGTACGAAGGACGTGAGAGGAGGCGCCCCAGAAAGTGGATGTGAGTCGACGAAGCAAGTTGTTACGTGTGTTAACCTTGAGTTTAGTTCTATCACAGTGGTTTTTGTAGGTAAGTGAGCAATCCAAGGTAGCACCCAGATAGACAAGATTGTCATTGTGTTTAATGTCAGCACCTTGCCATTGGATGTTTAATTTTCTGGCAGCCTGACGATTTCTCAAGTGGAATGAGCACGACTGCGTTTTAGACGGATTAGGTCTTAATCCATTATCTTCGTAGTATCCACTGAGATTCGCCAGGGCCAGTTCAAGGTTTGCTTCGGTATCTTCAAAGTTTGTCGTCCTTGTGGCCAGCGCCAAGTCATCCGCGTAGAGGAACCTTTCCGTGTTTGTCGTACTGGGCTGATCATTAGTGTAAATGTTAAATAGAATGGGAGCCAGGACACTACCCTGAGGTAGACCATTCTTCAAGATACGCCACCTGCTCCTTTCCGAGTTTAAGCTGACCATAAAGCGTCGATTGCGTAGCATTTCACCCAGGAGTCGTATGAATTCATGATCATTTGTTAAGGCTGCTAACTTGAATAACAGCCTTTTCACATTAACCGTGTCGTAAGCCGCTGACAGGTCGACAAGGACAACACCGGTTATTTTATTGGCTTCGTATCCATCCTCAATGTACTGGGTGAGACGAAGGATTTGCCCAGTGCATGATTTTCCAGGACGGAAACCAGCTTGTTCTGGGATCAGCTCAGGGTCGATTAGGGGCTGTAGGCGATTTAGAATTAGCCGTTCGAATAACTTAAATGTGTGACAAAGTAACGAGATCGGGCGATAGCTTCTGGGATCCGATGGACATTTTCCCGGCTTGAGAAGCACTGTCACCTTCGCTTTCCTCCATTGCTTGGGCAGTTTTGCGTTTAGCAAACATGCGTTGAAAAGGGCGAGAAGCCATGCAACAGCCACCGGACCCAGATTCTTTAGTTGTTCCACACATATTTCATCCACACCAGCGGCTTTACCATTTTTAAGTGCCTTAATTCCTGGTATTATATCGGACAACGAAAATGGTCTGCTTATTTCAGTACTTCCGGCAGATGGAATTGAGGCTTTGGGGGTTTTAGGAAGTTTTTTTGACGGTTTTCCATTTAGAAGGAGCTGATGCGCTATCTTGTTGGCAGAAACCAGATTTGGTGGTGATGGCTCGGGTGGGTCGCTGGTATGCTTTCGGAGAGTAGACCACGCTTTTTTACTACTTCTTATCATGTCCATTTTATTTATTGTGTTCATCCACTTTTCCTTACGACTTTCACTGATTTTACTTAAGAGTTCTGCCCCCGCTGCGATAGTCTCTTCTGCAAAGGGATCATTTGTGTATAGATGTTGGTACGATTCTAGTATTCTCGCGGATTCAGGGTTCAAGCCAGGAATATACTGAGTGCGGCACCCTCTGGGAATAAACTGTCGGGAGGCAGTCCGCACAGCTTCAACAAATGCGTCATAGTTGTGGGGCGCTGAAACGAGAGAGTGCAGCTTTTTGTCTATGTTTTCAGCGTAATGCTTCCAGTCTGCTTTAGCAAAATTAACCGGCGTCTGATTGGCACTGTAATTGGTTTAACAGCAGCTTGTACCCCACAAGATATTGGACGGTGTTGTGTGCGTGGTATTGGGTTCTCTACTGTTTTGAGGCAAAAGTGACTTATGTTCGGGCTAACAAAAACAAGGTCGGGATTATATCCACGTTTCCATCGACCGCTGTTAAAAGAAGCAGGTCATGAAGCAGGAATAAGTTTTCCGCTTCTGCCCACTGCTCAACCGCCGCGCCATCATTGTTTGTATTCCGATATCCCCAAGACGTACTATGGCTATTGAAATCTCCAATTATTATTCGACTGTCTCGGTCGTGGAAGTTGGATGTTTAGCAAAGTTGGAAAGGTTGGTTAGGGGGTTTATAGACAGAACTAACGGTACACTTTCCGGTGTCTACGGTTATCATTTCAATAGAGTTAACAGATCTGCAGGAAGCCGAGACTATAGTGAGGTTAGGCTTTATGAAAACAGAGCTACCATATTTAGGGTGTGGAATCTCCGCAACCAGACTTAGTCCAGGTATTTGCGGCCTAGGTTGATTGTGGTCCCGGTGGGTTTCTTGTACACAGATTATGTCGCATTGAGTAGCCAGGCATAGTTCAGAAAGAACCAGCGCTTTGTCTGCAGAAAAACCCTCTATATTTATAGAGATGACGTTCAGAGCGGGTTCAGCCAGACGGCGACCTTGGGTCTGGAAGCAGTTTTCACTGGAACTTAGGTATTCCGTTTGTATTGGCTCTGGTAGTGGCCTTTGGGGAATCATCGTGGTGAGCAGATTGGCCAGCTGGACTCTGCGTTACCGAGTGCCAGCTGTTACCAGGGTGCGCCGGGCGTTTTATTATGATCTAGACGCCGCTCGGGGAGGCTCTTCTCGTGCACCCCAGTTGTGATAGTATGGGTTGGGGACACAAATGACCCGAATATAGTACTCAAAAGTGTCACGGCGCTGAGATATGCCGATGTTCTCAGTTCTCATTTAACGTTAATCTTTGCCTCCAAATATCTTGGCAACGTTTGGAGACCATCACCCTAATTGCGCAAGTGAATTCGGCAAGGCAAAGGGGTTGACCGACATCAATCGACCAATCGCTTGCGAGATGAAAGACGCGATGTGGATTTCCGTCTGTGTGATTGGTTGGTGAATCAAGAAATGAAGACGAAGACGAGAAAAGAAAACAGTGCTACAGTAACTGTAGCACTGTTTTAAATAAGTTTTACTTGGTATTGACAATAATACAATAAAGAATATTCTGAACGTTATATAGATAGAGATCTCACTAACAAACATACAAGCTTTTCTATGTCTTTCGCTAAGAACGAACCCTATGTTACATTGTAACATCGGTTGGTAGAAAAACCGACTTGAACACATCTAAGAATTTCCAAACTTAAAAGGCAGCGGGCAGGGCACAATGTTCCCTGAAGGGATGGTAGATGGTGGTGGGCCTGAAAAGAGTGGCAACCGCGTACTGCAACACGCTCCATTGGAAAACCTCCTACAAGATGGACCGGCAATTTTATCTAAGACCCAAAATGTTTTATTGGTAAATGTCCTATTATGGCCAGCCAGTACAATATATCTAACGCCAAACAGCACGATTTCAATAATCGTGGTCACTAATATTCAATGACACGTAATTACAATTAAAAACTTGCAATTAGGAGATAATACTGAAAACAATTTTTGGCGTCACTTTAGTTAACTCTCTCTTTATGCTATAATAAAGACATTTGCTACAAAAAAAATCCTAGTTAAGTACTTTCACCGGGATTATATTCATAATGGTACTAGTATTTATTTATTTATTATATTCTTTATTGTACACCACTTAAACTAATTACAGGACAAATATTTATAAAAATAAGTTCACAATTGGCGGTCTTATCTTACTCATACAAACAACTTCTGGATCGACTAGTAATGTTGCCTGAAAAGTCCATAAAACCCCAGCGGAGAAAAAAAAAAAACGCTACCACTAGACTAACCAGGATATTTTTTTTTCCAGATTAACGTCTAATTACTGTTTTTTCAGGGACTATTATGCTGAGTTTCTCAATTTGTGTTAAAAGATACTGACATTAAAAAAAAAGTAAATACGTAAACTAAATGGGAGCTCAGAGCTTAGTAATAACAGCCGCACAAAAAGAAATGGAAGAGAAGAAAGAGTAGAAGAAGCTAACAAGATTGATTTTTGTTTGTATAACTCTAGAAGATGGCACCTTTCGCCGCATCGTTATCCACTTTTTCTTGTGATAAAACAATTGTGTTATTAACAATTTTGCCTTAGCCATGCTCAGTGGTATTCTTATCATTGTTTCCGCTTGTTTAACCACCCATTCATAATCTGCGCCCAACCGATAGCCCGTGCTGACACGTTTTCGCGAGCTCCGCACTCAAAAAATCAAGTGAGAAACAAAATACAACGAAAAACTCCAAATCATGCACCAAAAGTTGCGCGCTAGTGCTAGCTATGCGAAAGTAAAAACTTAATAAAAAATAACAATAAACAAACAAAATGTGAAGAAAAACGTGTGAAAACTAACCTTAAAAAGTGAAAAAAGACACAAACAAAACATAGACCAAGTGCGGCGCCCGATTAGTCGGCGCGAGCCCTTCTTTTTTTTAAGTGATCCAATAACCTTTACCTTAGTGAGTACACCGCCCAGGAATTCCAGTTTTTTTTTAGCTTACGCTAAACCTGGTTTCCTAGCTTATTCCAAAGCGCGGCGGCAAAAACACAGCGAAGGATCTGTGAAAAACGCAACTCTGCGAGGAAACGAGTGTGGCACGCAAACGGTCGCGACGACACCCAAGTTTTATTGCACTATAATATAGACAATTTCAGCAGCTGCATCTCGCCCAAAATCTAGATTTTTTGGACGAAACATATTTTTTTCGGCGCCCTATTTCCGAAATCAGAGAGGGAAAAAGGCGAAATTTCTGTGAAAAACTCCCATCTTCTCCGAAATTGAGGACAGCCTGCTTCTAGGAAGTGCACCATAGTTAGTGACAAAGTGCCCCCAACACTCCTGGAGACTTCGGGGAATTTTCTCGTGAGGTCCTAGGCCACAGCTCGCGATTCGGGCAGCTAGTGATTTCGAAAAAAAAGCTTCTTTGTTTGATCTGTATCTTTGTGATACGTTCTTTGTAACCATAGGTGCGATTGTGTCATTAACAGTTGGTTCCATTTTGATGCGTTTTTCAACAATCTAACTTTCATTATGATATGGCTGATGAGTTACCGCTATATTCAAAGTCATGTCCTCCAACTCAACTCCAAGAATCATCAAAATGTTCGGTTTAACTTGCACACTATTAAATAGGATTGCTATGGTTTAGCATCACATGCATTTAATTTTCTTTGCAAGAACATCATTTAACAAGAAGTACTTTTTTCTCTAAAAGAAAATTAGTCTTAGGTATTGCAATTAGGAATATGGACCTATGGTTTTTATTTTGTCACTCAAGATGCCAAAGGAAATTATATTCTATTTTGTTTTGATTAATAAACTTGTTTGTTGTGCGTCACTATAGAGACCAGAGCTTAACAGCAATCAATAAATTCTAATCGTGATCTCAACTCATACATTAATAACACGTAATTTTATTAGGTGTTCAACCTATTATTCTACACATTATATTTTACAAGGTATTTAATCTGTTAAGTTTGATAAACTCATCAAAAAACTTTATTTACTTACGGAAATAGACAACTTAAAGAGAAATTAGAAATAGAGAAATTAGATGGTTAACAACACATGAAATATAAATATATTTAGATGTGAATGTTATTAAAAGTAATAGACTGGTTTCCGTCGCCTTTGCGTAAATGAATATATCAAATGCGTTGGCATCCCAGAAGAAAATGTGTATGTGTTAACACCAGCGCCAACATATACCCACCAAAATTAAACATGGCAACGCTGCTTGGCGGTATGAAGTAAAAGGTATGGTGGTAATAAGTAAAACTACGCTCGCTGGGCTCTACTGAATACTAATATTTTACGAATTACCCGACTATGTGATGACATTATCAATTCTACAACTCAGCAAGGATATATAAATTAACAACTATATAATAATTATAATAAATTCCATTGTCTATGCGACAGTAAAAACCTAAAAACATCTTGCTTAGCTCCTTCATTTTCATAAACAATTCAAAATATATTTTACTTGTTTATTCGGGTTTTAACAGAAAATGCGTAACACGCACGCCCTTTTGGTATGACTGATCGTCAGAGTTTTGGGTTTCTGGCAGGGAAGGTAATCGGCTTTACACGCTCTCCAAGACATGGAGGGATCTAAGATGGACCCACATCCAAAGACCAATCTTAACAAGCGTTGTTTAACCTTGGATACCGCCTCGTGCTTCTATAATTATCTAGCCACGAGACCTATTCAGGCCAAATTCGATTAAAATACTTAACTTAATTAAATAATATAATTTTATTTACCTTGTTAAATATCGGGAACCAGGGTGGCACAATATAGAGTAATAAAAAATATATAATTCTACACCGGGATAGGTCCAAATAGTTTCCAATTCTTAGGATGCGTTTTTATGTTGTATTGCTATGTCGGTATTACTCGTATGTACCACTCGCTATTACTTATACGGGCTTAATATGACCACTGACAATACATAATGAAGCACGATTCTAATCTATATATAACTATTAATTAATTAGTATAACTGGCAAAATATATTTGGGAGGAAGTAGGGTAACCATAACAGGCAATAGGCCTTAAATTCCTACATGTAAACAACATTAAAATTACTGTAAAAGATCAAACTCCGATATATCCTAAGGTTTACCAAGTCTTATTGTTTAAACAGAACCTGACCAGAACCAGGCTTTTCGCTGCTCAGATTGAGTCGACTTAGTCAAAGAACTAAATTGTTTTAAAACACACACAAAACCAAAACCGTTTTACAATGCACACTTTTTATACCTAAAATGAGCTACTAGTCAGCATAGTGCTGGTTCCTGAATTATTTTTAGCTAAGATCGTGTCAAATCTAATTTACCTTTTATGCCAAAGTTCTACATTTCCATGTGCTTTTCCATCACACACTTCCCAAAATTTAACCGATAAAAACCGACAGGCTGGCAACTTGGCGTCGATGTTCGTGGCCCTGGCGCTTTGACGCGACTAGTACATCGTTTTCAATAAAGTATTTGGCAGATCCGTCCCAGAGATGAGAGCAGTACTCATCGTCATACGCATGACGGAACTAGCGATTTATACAAGTTGAGCAGCTGTTAAGGCGTGAAATACCATCTCACCTTTGCAAGGAACCTCAACTTTTTTTTTGCCAACTGAGCCTTCACCTCAATGAATGCACTGAAATTGAAGTTCAATGTCAACACCAAGAAGTTCGAGATGCTCCGTTAACTGGCCTGCGTCTACAAACCCAAGCCAAGCAAGCAAGCGATTGAGCTAGCGAAGCGAAACGTGTTGCTGGAAACATAGCACAAATTAGTGAACGCATGACAATCCCCAAATACTATTTCGATAGACAGGAAGATGATAAGCAATTGGAACAAAGTGGACGGTGACTCGCCTACAATAAGATTAGGAAAAACACAAATTCCTGGGTTCGGACGTCGGAGTATATGTGAAGGAAAGAGGTTCTTGGTGATTTCACGTCTTCGCGAATTGCAGGAGCTCATTCGGCTTGAGCTCGGTCAAACGTCGCGGAGACTAGTCGAAAGAGTAGCATGCGGCGCTTTCGACTAGACTCCGAGACGGTTGACCTAGCAGCAGCAACGAAGCAAGATGGGTTCTTGCTGACGACATGATTTGAAGAAGAAGGGAGACCGCGCAGAAGTCGCAAGCCACTATACAGCTGCTGGACAGATGTCTGAAAATTCCGTATTTGGATATACATGAAAAGGTTTTTTTAAGTAAGCTGGCATAGTAGTAATTTGCATTTTTCAAAAATGTTGGTCGGGTTCGGTCAAACGTCGCGAAGACTAGTCGAAAGCGCCGCGTACTGCGCGGCGCGGTCTCCGCGACGGTTGACCTAGCAGCAGCAACGAAGCAAGAAGGGTTCTTTCTGACGACGTTATTTGAAGATGAAGGGGGCCCGCACAGGAGTCGCAGGCCAATATATAGCTGCTAGACAGATGTCTGTTAGCCGGTCTTAGGTGTTTATTGATCATAAATTTGTTTCTTTTTTAAATTCTTCGATTGTGTAGAACTTACCAATACCTACACTGTAGGCCTCCTACAAGATAGACCAATGACCTGTTGCGCTGTAAGTGATTGCTCAAACTAATTTAATGCATCTTAATTTTAGCTAAGGCCCAAAAGCACTGATTTTGTTAAATGTCCTATTATTGCCAGCCTATACATATTTACATCTAACACCAAACAGCACGTTTTCAATTACCGTGGCCACTAATATTTAATGACTGGCAGCTGCAGGCCCATTCGACGTTACGTGTTGTTATACGTCACGTTATTGTGTTGTGGTGATCAGACTGAATATTGGTCAATATAAAACACTGGTATTCAGCATCCGACTATCTAACCTACGTTAAAGATCAACAAAGACTCGGACACAAGAGTCTGGATGATCTTGAAACAATCATTTTAAATCAAATTCAACATAGTTTTTAGGACAGCAATCCAAACTTGGTAGCATGCTACCAGAAGTTAACAAAACCCATAACTCACCTTTGAGGAAACTCAATAAAACCATGCTCGTTCACATTACTCTTCTTGATGATACATAATAAATATAATCTGAAAATTATCGTTCCATATTACGACAATTTTACGAGTCGTTTCTAGTGAAGAGCTTAAATTTTTATGCCTGCATTCACAATCCGTCGTTGACAAACGAGCCATAAATTACGTGGGATATGTATTAATGGTGTCTTTGAAATATTTAATTTCTAAGAAATTTGTTGGTTTTTTTTGGCAGATGTTTGAATTTTTTTATCAGTTTTTGGGGTGAGAGTATTTTTAGATTTAAACTATCACTAACAACCTGACGGTTGACATAAGAGAATGGTAAAGAAATCGTTTTCTGCTGGGCCCAAGTGACATGAGGATTTGGGCAGTGTTACTAGTTAATGCCTAATTTACCTCTGTGGTCACAGCCACCGCCGGGTGGATGTGAATGTTTTGTCCCTATTGCCTGTAAAAAAAACTAGATGACTCACGAGATCAGGTGTCTGTAAAATGTTGTCTATTGATATGCATAAAATCAATATTGTCACCAAAACGAAATAGCCAAAATGCTGTTTCAAATTCTTCGCACGAATTTCCATTCAATTTTCAATAATTGAGTCAACAAATTAATTGAAACAGCATTAAAACAAGCCAAATATTTCCCTTGCCCGATCGAAAGAAAAGTAAGCAAATTATATTTTACGGCTCCTCATATCAATATCCATTTACAAACATAATAAAATCACAATTAAGGCAGCAACTAGGCAGCAATAAGTCATAACATTAAAAAAATAAGAATATAAATTTGACCTCATTTCTTGGAACGGCTTCATGCCATAGACAATTAAAAACAAATTAATGTCATGGCGGGTAAGTAGACGTTTGGGATGCAAAATGGTGGAGCAATAAGTTTAATACTATTGAGTGATATTATTGCTTCTATCTAAATCCTACTGTATTAATGATTTTAATATAGTTTTGATGCCAAATGGGGCAGGCAATCGGATCGAAGATTAACCAGTGATATTAAAACGTTGTTGGGAAAACTAGAATAAATGGAACTATTATTTTAAGGCGATGAAATTATGAAATAGTATTAATAAAATTGTGATTTAATTTAGGCCAAGTGGTTCCCAGTAATGAATATTTGAAGCAGTCATTTCAATAATAAACCTAGTTGGTTTTCCATGTTTACTTACTCTAATATATTGATCTTTAAGAAGTACATTATTTACGTCAACTAGCGCTTTGCGGGTGGTACCAGTTCATAACATAATAATTTTCAGCAAGAACAACACCACCATTTTTGCTTGACAACTTTAATTACTTTCGCAAGTAGATTAGTGGGTGAAAACTTTTTTTTTTTACTTTGGCCCACACTAGGAGTCCTGTATCGTGAATGCATTTACAAACATTTAAACTCACATACACAAACACCCAGAGCCGGAATAGTACATTATTACCTCAATGAGCCGGAACAACTATCTGTAGGTCATACAAATATTTGTTCCGTGCGGGAGTGAAACCCGATACACGCAGCGCAGCAGACAATCGATCAACCACTGCGCCAACCATGCACCCCAACATTAAAAGATTGGATTTAATTTTCAGTATTTTAAAGAAGGAAAAGGAAATGATTTTAAGGCAATCTTGGGAAAAACCAAGCTCTAAGGCAGTTCATAAAAAAGGCTTCTCGCCTGTTGAGGCTAAAAATACTTGATTAATGACAAACTTGCTAACAAAGTAAAAACTAATTTGCCAAGTTTGCCTAGTTATGAGCTATTGCATTTTTAATTAACCCCCGCTGGAAAAAGAGGGGTGTTATAAGTTTCACGTATGTTGCTGTGTATCTGTGTATCTGTGTGTCTGTCTGTGGCATCATAGCGCCTAAACGGATGAACCGATTTCGATTTAGTTTTTTTTGTTTTGAAACGGATAAATAAAAACCAGCAGAGCTTTGTTCAGATCTTGTCTTTGTTCAGATCTTGTCTTTGTTCAGAATCGAATAAGAGCCAAATAAATGGCTGGCCATCACTTATATTAACAAATCCCCGCTGCTTGACATGGCTTGACTGAAGGGGGCTTCAATATGGCGGCTTAGCTTCGGCGGGCTCGGCGGGTATTGGTCGGATGCACGTAGGCTGACGTCACATCCGTTACATTCGGCCATCCTGGAAATATTGCTCCCGCAATGGAAGCAAAAACATTCATTAGCTTTCAAATAAATCAATTAGGGCTTCAGTGTCAGTACTATTGTTACTGTCCATTATAGATGCTTTACTAACATATAGTCTTAGCGCATTTACCGACTAAGCATCCGGGAGATTTTGTAACCACGTATACTTTTTATGCCCTTATTCCAGTTTCTATAATTACACATTTTACATAAATGCATTTTCAATATGGACTTGACTGTTTCTTGAAAACCAGTGTACCGCATTTAATGCAAATAAGTTATGGCCATGGCAAATAAGTAATGGCTATGGCAAATAAGTTGTCTTTGAAAGGCTTGTTACTATATTATTTACCTGCACTAATTGTATTCTGGAGACTAGAATAAAAACTTCCCTTTTGTACACATAATCACTTGCGTTATCAGAAGCTTTATTTTTTCATTCAATATTTGATATTCAAAAGTGCCGCTTAATGGGCTGGTTTGTCTGGCTTGGCCTGGCATGGCCTGGCTTGGCCTGGCTTGGCCGGTTTGGCTGGCTTGGCCCGGCATGGCCGGCTTGGCCTGGCTAAGCCGGGTTGGTTGGCTTGGCCTGGCTAGGCGGCTTGGCCTGGCATGGCCGGGTTGGTTGGCTTGGCCTGGCTAGGCGGCTTGGCCTGGCATGGCCGGGTTGGTTGGCTTGGCCTGGCTAGGCGACTTGGTCTGGCATGGCCGGGTTGGTTGGCTTGGCTGGCTTGGCTGCTTTGGCATTACTAGGCGTAATATTTATTTATTTAATACTTCATGCACACAAACGTACAGAGGCGGACTTAATGCATTAGGCATTTTCTACCAGTCGACCTTTGGGTGATCAGATAAAAATAGTGTTAGGTGCAATATTTAAAGTTAAACATGATACCTAAGGTAGGTTTATTCAAATACAAATACTAGGCATTACTAGGAGTAATACTGGGCTTTACTAGGCGTAATACTAGGCTTTACTAGGAGTAATACTACACACACACACTTTTTTTTCTCGTGGGTAGTTGTACTAGTTACACTAATAAAAAAACGCTTGTAATCAAAATTTAATATAATAATATTTTACATTAATTCTATGTCATATTTTAAGAGTTCATAATCGGTACCTGCTGGTGTAGCGTTATCTTCCCACAATTTCTTTGCTATAAAACACTATAAATACCACTTCATCACCATGGATTCCTTGACATGCACTTTGGGTGAACTAAAGGAATTATTCCACACACGCATGTCCATCTTCGAAGCGGAACTGCAGAAGGCCCCTCCGTCACCTGTCACAAGTTCCAGCCTAGCAGCAGAATTCACCATGTTCCGGACTTTTATCTCGCAAGCTCTGAACAGCCTTCAGCGTCAGGTGGAGCTTCTAGCCCGAAGTGTTGACCAAATAGAGATGCGAGGAAGGAGGAAGATCCTGCTTCTGCATGGTGTGAATGAAGAGCAGAAGGAGGATACCGCCAAGGTGGTAGCTGAGGTGGTACGTAAGAAGCTGCAGCTTGATGAATTCACTGTTGCTGACATCAGCCGATGTCACAGGATGGGACGGGCTGTGGCGAATAAAACTAGGCCTATCCTGTTCAAGCTTGGCAGCCTCGCGGTCAGGGACAAGGTTTGGTTTTCGAAAGCCAAATTAAGGGCGTCAGGCATCACCTTGTCCGAATTTTTAACAAAGGGGCGGCATGACATATTCTTGGCTGCAAGGGAAAGATTCGGTGTTTCCAAGAGCTGGACTAAGGCGGGCTGCGTATATGTCCTTGGTCCCAACGATACGCGGCATCGGGTCGAGTCTCTAGCTGAATTAGACAGGATTGTGCCGATTCCCTGTGAACCGGAGCAGAGTGATCATAAAGCGGCAGTGCCAGAGTCTGTTCCGACCGCTGCTGCTATGAAGACCGCAAGGTTAAAACGTGTTGCTGCCATGAAGAAGTGATATCATCTTTCTGGTATTTTACTGTAGGACCGGGTAATATTATTTTCTTGTTTTGTTTCCACCTTCACATAATTATTTTTGTTGATTGAAACTTCGTGTTTACAATTTTATTTACGTCACAAATTGACATTTGTCACTTTATGGTACTGTCATTTGAATGTCAATTTTCGTTTTAAAGGGTGCGTTCCGTTTGTGGTAATTTTATTTTTTTTATGTAAGGATAACAAAAAGTTTATCTAAAAGATTGATGAACTTTTTTAATATTGCTCTTTTTATGTTATTTTAGTTCTGCTAACTAGTGTTGCCCGGTCACTCATCTAGATTTTCGTTTTTGTTTTTATTTTTTATACTTGTAACGTAATAACACAACCGGCAGGTGAACTTGTTATTGTTTTTTGGATAGTTTTATATTTTTATTTTATTTTATATATTTATAATAGGAAATATTTATGTTTACAGATGACAGCAGCGATAATAATAGTTATTTTTCTTTGGCAAGCAACGATGACAGTTTTGTGAGCATTCCTTCTCTGGCTGACAGTCTTACAGCGCAGTTCTCTGATGTTCCGAGGAATTTTAATCTTATTCATATCAATGCCCAGAGTATTCCGGCCCATTTCCACGATATGTTGGCAAGTTTTGACTGTAAAAACATTCACGCTATTCTTGTATCAGAGTCATGGCTTAAACCTTGTCTCCCTTCAACTAGCTACTCTCTTCCCGGTTTCGTACTCATAAGAAACGACAGGGCGGTCGGTGGCGGTGGTGGTGTTGCCATATACCTCCGTGCACACATTCCCTTCTCTGTAGTCCATGTGTCAGCGCAGCCACCGCCATCAAATGCTGGTGAACACCTCTTTCTTGAAGTCGAACTACATCACACGAAATTACTTCTTGGTGTCTATTACTGTCCCTCCTTACGCATCAATTTCTTCTCATCTTTTGAAAAACTCCTAGAACTTCTGGTTCCTTCTTACAGTCATAGCATAATCATGGGTGATTTTAACACTTGTCTCCTAAAAAAAGACCATCGCTCTTCTTCTCTAACTAATGTTGCAGCTTCTAGCAATCTTTCCATTCTGCCGCTAAATGCTACTCACCATTTGCCAAACTGTACCCCTTCGCTTCTTGACTTGATGTTTGTCTCCTCTCCTGATCGCGTCGCTAAGCATGGCCAATGCTCAGCCGACGCCTTTTCGCATCATGACCTGATTTTTCTTTCATATAAAATACGTCCTCCTAAGGCTAAAGCCAAAATTCTCATGCAACGCAATTTTGGTGGTATGAACACTGATAGTCTTTGCCAGGATGCTAGCAGTATAGATTGGTCTCATTTGTTTGCCTCTACGTCGGTCGATGAGCAGGTTAATGTCTTCACTACTAAACTCATCGAGCTTTATGATGTCCATGCACCTGTACGAGCTGTTAAAGTTAGACATTTACCGGCGCCGTGGCTGACAGATGAGATCAAAAAGTTATTGCACAAAAAAGCTGCAGCAAGGTCTAAATATAAGCGACGGCCTACTGATGCGAATAGGGACAAATATGTCTCCATCCGCAAGCTCTGCAATAAGATGTGTAGGAATGCTAATCGCCAACACATTCATAACTCTGTCCAAAATGGAGACGCATCCAAAGTTTGGAATTTTCTAAGATCGTTGGGGGTCGGTAAAACGCGACAAGATTCAATCCCTAAAGATTTAGATATCGATGCATTGAATAATCATTTCACAGCTTCGTCCAATTTCGATAGGACAGTAAAATTTAATACATTGGATTATCTTTCATCTCTCCCGACTCCCAGTTATGCTCCATTTGTTTTTAGTCAATTCTCCGCATGTGATGTTAAGAAGAGCATACTTTCGATTACTTCCAATGCAGTAGGAAGTGACTGTATCAGCCGTAAAATGTTACTCCCGGTGCTGGACATTATCCTTCCTGTCATTTGCCACATCCTTAACTTTTCAGCGTCTAGCGGTCTCTTCCCATCCTCATGGAAAGATGCGCAGGTAATTCCTTTACCAAAAAAGTCCAATCCCTCATCCTTTTCTGAATTTCGTCCAATATCCGTTTTACCATTCTTGTCCAAAGTCCTTGAGCGGTTAATTCATAATCAAATAAGCACATTCCTATCCAAAAATAATCTCCTCAATCCCTTCCAGTCCGGCTTCCGTCCTGGTCACAGCACCACTACAGCTCTTCTCAACATTACGGATGATATAAGGTCAGCCATGGAAAGCAGTAATCTGACGGTCTTGGCATTGCTGGATTTCAGTAACGCTTTCAATACTGTTGATTACGATGTTTTGCTTGGAGTTCTATGCTCTCTTAATATATCTCCATCGGTGGTTGACTGGTTTCGTAGTTACCTGTTCGGGCGCCGGCAACGTATATGCATCGGAGAGAACTTGTCTTCCTGGTGTAGTACTTCTGCCGGGGTACCACAGGGTGGCGTTTTATCTCCTTTACTTTTCGCAGTTTTTATAAACTCAATATCCAATGAACTAAATTCTTCCTACCATCTTTATGCAGATGATCTACAATTATACTCGAGAGCTCCTCTCGGAATGCTGTCTGAGGCTATAGCAACTATCAATCTTGATCTGGCTCGCATTTGCGATTGGAGCAAGAGGTATGGGCTTCAGGTAAACCCTATAAAGACTCAGGTAATAGTAGTGGGCAGTCCTAGAATGGTTTCTAAGATCAACTGGACGTCTCTTCCCCAAGTTATTTTTGACAATGCAGTAATTCCCTTCAGTGAGAAAGTTAAAAAATTGGGGATATTCATCGACAGGCACTTACTCTTGGACTGCCCAATTGCAAGAAGTTAGCCGTAAGTTGTTTGCATCTGCTGCAATTTTGAAACGACTACGTAATTTTATTCCGACTGCCACCAAGATTGCGCTTGCACAATCTCTTCTTCTTCCCATCCTTGATTATGCTGATGCCAGCTATCTTGACCTTACTCAAGAACAACTCGATAAACTTGAGCGGCTTCAAAATTTTTGTATAAGGTTCATATTCGGTTTGCGCAAATATGACCATGTTTCTGAATTCCGTGTAAAGCTCAAGTGGTTGCCAATTCGCCTTCGCCGGAATACTCATATTCTTTCTCTTTTGTTTAATGTGCTCTTTACTCCTTCCACCCCTCTTTACCTCAAGAATCGTTTTCAGTTTATCTGCGATTCCCACACGAAATCTCTAAGGTCATCAGTTAACTTGCGACTCAAAATGCCAATGCATTCCTCAACTTTCATGGACAAATCTTTTACTGTCCAGGCTGCTCGTCTGTGGAATGCATTGCCTGACCCAATCAAACGTGCACAGTCGTTGCCTATATTTAAAAGACTCATCAAGGAACATTACTTATCGCTGTAATCGTGCTCTTAGTTTGTTGTCATATATTTTGTCTATGATTGTCATACATATTTTTATTTTCTTTCATTGTTTATAATTTAAATATGTATGTATTTATGTATCTATTTTATAGCATATATAATTATCTATTTGTGTTTTTTATTAAGTATTATTGTATCTGTATGTTCTTTGTTGGTATTGTTACACCACTGACAACCCCATGTCATGTCCAGGCAATCACTGTCCATTCCAGGTTGCCTGGAAGAGATCGCGGCAAGCGATAAGGTCGCCCATTGTATATGTTTAGTTATAAGTTTCTTTTGTTCCTGTATTTTTTGGTGTACAATAAAGTATAAATAAATAAATAAATAATACTAGTCTTTACTAGGCGTAATACTAGGCTTGACTTGACTTTACTACGCTTGACTTGACTACTAGGCCTGACATGACTTTACTGACTACTAGGCCTGACATGACTTTACTGACTACTAGGCCTGACATGAATTTACTGACTACTAGGCCTGACATGACTTTACTGACTACTAGGCCTGACATGACTTTACTGACTACTAGGCCTGACATGACTTTACTGACTTTACTAGCACTGACATGACTTTACAGGCCTGACATGACTTTACTTGACTTTACAGGCCTGACTTGACTTTACTAGGCTTTACTTGACTTTACATGCCTGCTTTGACTTTACAGGTCTGACTTGACTTTACAGGTCTGACTTGACTTTACAGGTCTGACTTGACTTTACAGGTCTGACTTGACTTTACAGGTCTGACTTGACTTTACAGGTCTGACTTGACTTTACAGGCCTGACTTGACTTTACAGGCCTGACTTGACTTTACAGGCCTGTCTTGACTTTACATGCCTGACTTGACTTTACAGGCCTGACTTGACTTTACAGGCCTGACTTGACTTTACTTTACCAGGCTTGACATTACTTTACCAGGCTTGACTTGACCTTACTTGGCTTGACTTGACCTTACTTGGCTTTACTTTACTTGGCTTTACTTTACTTGGCTTTACTTTACTTGGCTTTACTTTACTTGGCTTTACTTAACTTGGCTTTAGTTTACTTGGCTTTAGTTTACTTGGCTTTAGTTTACTTGGCTTTACTTTACTTGGCTTTACTTTACTTGGCTTTACTTTACTTGGCTTTACTTTACTTGGCTTTACTTTACTTGGCTTTACTTTACTTGGCTTTACTTGGCTACCAGTAGCATGTGGACAAGCAATATCATTTAATATGTACCAAAACTGTTTAACATTACCAAACTTTTTTTTCTTAATGTCTGCTCGTGAAGGCCTTAATATGGTACCTCACACCATGATTGGGCAACCAAAAAGGCAAAATATTTTTTTTTTAAACATAGTGACCGAAGTCATTATGATGCATTTGCACTATCTTATCTATCTACCTAACTTACACTCATCCTTATGTACCTCTGTAGGAATCGCGGGGTCATACAAGCCAACACAGGCTTAGAACACGAAATATTTTGCGATTATTGTTCAAAACTAATCCATTAACGGGTACACAATCAACGCGAAATTTGGAATAAACTTCATAAAATAACTGCACTATTCGATGAATTTACGTAACCGCATGATATACATTACCCGGTCATCTGTCCATCAGACCGAATCGGATTAGAACAATGGTAATATCTATTGTGTCTGGAAATGGACAGTTGAAGGTTTACTAGGCAAATGAAACTTGAAACTGCCAACCCGGCTGTATGCCGCTGGCGGCAATTAGACCTGACCATTTAAGAAAATTGATTTTTCTAAATTAGTGCATTTACAAGAATTCATATTTTTAACTTTCAGTATTAAGTCCCTTGTTAAACATTTTATAAAATTATAACACCAGAATTTATCTCAGTTAAGGGTAGAAGTAAATCTTCTAAAAATGCCAATACCTACTTTCTCTAAAGGTCGAATGACGGTGAATCTCACACTGAAGGTCGGTTTGCTAAACTAAATGGAACCCTGGTATACCTATAGTGACCTTGGCTAGTTCTGAAATCTGTTTTGTGAGCGTCATCTGGATTAATTACTAATTGATTGTAGCTTTGGACTATATTGATACGTAACAGTTAAAGTTATCTTCGCCAGCTAACTCAGAAACTTGATATTCTATATAAGGTAAGGGAAATATTTATTTTGCAGTGGCATTTAAGCGCGGTAATCAACACAGAGGCACAAAGTATGTAAGTGGCGGTGTTCTATTTTATGACAGAGCTTACTATCGACGTTCTTTTTTTTTACTTAGTTCACAGGATAAACGTAACTGGATTCAGACTCCTAAGGATGTAATGATATCTAAGGATGTCTTATGCATGGCTGTACATAGATACGGGTTGATCAGTTGTGTGTACCCGAAGCAAAACAATATTTGTATTTGGTTAATCTATTTTGTTTTTACTGATAGACTAAGCGGCTATGACATGGCTAGAATAAGAGTTAATTATAGTACCTTAGATCAGACAACAGTAAATAAGCACATACATGAAGTCACGCCTTTTTCCCATGAGGGTAGACAAACTACAGAACGCCATCTGCTACTATCCTTATAACTCTTGTTTCGTTAACGTAAAAACAGTCATACACGCACATACACGGATGCTGGTTATGCAAACCAGTTTTATCCTTATTATTGAAAATATGGCGATGAGTAAAACAAAGTGGCTAGGGCCTGAATAGAATAAGAGTTATCGATATTGCGAATATGGAAATGAGAAAGACAACGCACCTGGCTAACTGGCTGTGGCAACTGGCAGACCGGCTGTGGTTCCTGGCAGACTGGCTGTGGTTCCGGCAGACTGGCTGTGGTTCCTGGCAGACTGGCTGTGGTTCCTGGCAGACTGGCTGTGACTCCTGGCAGACTGGCTGTGACTCCTGGCAGACTGGCTGTGACTCCTGGCAGCTCTCGGCCCTTGTTAGGACCTCTCCGTGCAGTCACACGCAGCTCATGTTGAATACTTTGATGCAGTCTTGCTCGGCGTGCAGTTGGGTCGATGGCAGAGTGTAGAAAACGCAGTGAAGCTCGTAGTGTCGTTCCGGCCGTGAATAACACATACTTCTTCGATTTTGCTACAGAGTCAAGGTGATCTTGCGGTTGTGGCGTGGATGTGTTATTGAACGAAGATTAATATTTGTTCATCCCACTTCTGAGTGAAACGGATAAATAAAAACCAGCAGAGCTTTGTTCAGATCTTGTCTTTGTTCAGAATCGAATAAGAGCCAAATAAATGGCTGGCCATCACTTATATTAACAAATCCCCGCTGCTTGACATGGCTTGACTGGAGGGGGCTTCAATATGGCGGCTTAGCTTCGGCGGGCTCGGCGGGCATTGGTCGGATGCACGTAGGCTGACGTCACATCCGTTACAGTTTGAAAGGTAATTTTGTCGAGAGTGTTCTTAGCTATGTTTGAATAAAATCGGTTCAGCCGTTCAAAAGTTATGGGCATTTTACTGTTTGAATCGGGGTGTTTTCGCAAGATAAATGTGTCGGGGGTTTTTTAAATTGTGAAATTTTACTTGTGTATCTCACGACACGAAGACGAAAAGAGAGTGAGTGAGCGAGTGATGCGACATGGTTAAACAGAAGCACATATGTTAAGGAGAAAAGTATGTGTATGAGATGGCGACCGGTAAATAGTCAGGATGTTAAGAAAGTTAAAAATGTTAAGAAATAAATCACCCGGAAGCGATCTCATACGCATGTCTGATCTTAAAAATTTGGTCAATAAAGTAAGTCCCGTGCTCTCACGTCTTATTAATTTATGTGTAAGTACATATACATGTCCGAGCAAGCTAAAGGAGGTGCGTGCTGCGCGCCGGCACCGACCTCGCCGAAACTTGTCGACTCGTGCAGCACGACGTAGATCGAGTTGTTGAATGGTCGCACGACAACGGTATAATCCTAAACGCGGATAAAACCAAGCTAGTTGTGATACGGTCACCATATTTAATACCACCTGACAACCCACCTCCGATGTACACACATGAGTTTACGTGCATTCATAAAAACTATATTAATTGTAATTATAAACCTATACGCGATAAATGTGTAACATTTCTTGGAGTAAAAGTTGATGATAATTTTTCGTGGTCAAACCACATTGAGTACTTGTGTAATAAAATTAGAATATTACTCGGTAAATTCTACCATCTAAGCTTTAAAGTGCCAAGTAAATACCCTTAAGTGCCTTTATCTACAATTGGTTGATCCCATATTAAGTTACGCCCTCGACTGCTATGGACTCACATTCAAAAGTAACTTAGAAAAATTAGAAGCGCAACAAAACAGATTTTTAAAACTATTAGTAAGTAAGAAAACTAAAAACAAATGTAAAGACGACTATAGTAAGTTATTTAAAATTTGCAAAATTCTCCCTATCAGCTTAAAACATAAATACCTACTTCTGGTTAACAGTCAAGGCAGTTGGGAGCGTCACTCGCTAGTTACCCATAACCACGCAACGAGGATGGTATCGGCAGGTAAAGAACAATGGCGAAATTTTAGCTGACTTAAATTTGAGCGTCTGTAAGTGACTTATATACGAAATACATTCTATTAATTGTCTACGTTTTTTTAAAGTATAATTGGGCTGGTTCAAAACGGATAAATAAAAATCATATTAAATAAAAAGTTATTTGATTTCTTAGTCAATTTATTTAGCTTAGTGTTGCCATTATATATTTTATCTGCTAAGTGACAAGTAGTAACTATATTAAGTAATAACATCATTATTGTATTTATTGCAGTAAATGAATTAACAATACAGTTTATGTCTAAGTGTAGATGTTCCTTGCAGGTAGGTAAGAATATTGTAGTGTAGTAGAAATAAATTAATTACTTTCAATTAGTGATTGGCGAAAAGACTAGTATCCAAGTTTAAAAAAAATATAGCTTGACGACGACCTTTGGATACACGTCAAAGTCGCTTATTTTAAATAAATATACACTTTCCAAAAGAGTAATATACATTTCATAATGAAATAACTAGGTAAGGGAAATACTAATGCGATATTGCCCTTTTACTTCCACGAAATTGAAAAATATTACCTATTAAACACATTATTGCAAGTTACCTAGGCATAACCTACAAAAGTTAATGACTGAATATCTATTATTCTCGACATTCTCGAATAAAAATTCTTGCACAAACTAATTCAGAACATCACCCTGAGTTAAACCAGATATTTTTCATTTAAAGACGTAGGAATTAAATCTCAGCTAAAACAATGTATGGGCAGCTGCCATTGTTCTTTGATGTACCCAGAATAAGGCATTATTTTGGCGACCGAACGCTTGATAAAAGAGTACCATACCACCTTCTCAACCAGTTGCCTACTGATATAAGAAGACAGGAAATAAAAGGTAAATTTGCCAATTCCCTTAAGCAGTTTTATCTTAGGAGTTTGTAAATGATCTTCGTATCGTTCGTATCTATTAAGTAGTTTTATAAGATATATGTGTCATGTTAGTTTTATAATTTCATTATGTGAAAATTAAGTGTCCGCACTAATGAAAATGTTTTTTACTGTTTGTTCCGTTCCCATAGACAAACCGTGTAAACGGTTTTGTGGGGCATAGTTCTTAAGTTAAGATTTAATAAACTTGTACCTTAATAAATAAATAAATAAATAATAATAATAGCATGTTAGAAAGACTGGCATTATAAAAAAGCATTCTAAGTACCAATAACAATCAAATAAAAAACGTTATAAACCCTATTTATTATGTAAAACACACAAATGTTATAAATTCAAGTACTAAGATTGTAATAAGTAGACAAAGAGTCTTCTTTCTAGAAAGAAAGACTAAAAAGATTTGATGTGTCAGCTCGTTTCATTTATTATAGTTTTTGTGACACGCGGCTTGCTTGTTCCTAAAATCTTTTGTTTGATTTCTGCTGATGTTGACGGGTTATTGCTTGAAATTTGTTTGAAGAGGGGGGTAGGTAAGTATTTTGCTATAACTATGTAAGTTTAGCTTTGGGTGTTCCAGTTGAGCTGGTAGTTTCACAATGTGACATTTGATTGGTATAGATGAGCTGGTTTTTCGACGAAAAACAAAGAGCAACGATAGTACCCATGCCGTGGTAAAGACCAAGATGAGGGACGCACAAAACTAACCTAACTTAACATTGAGGTATTTCAGGCTTATTGGATGTTGCTGATGATGAATAGCGATCAGCGCTATTTAAGTATGTATATTAAAGTGACAATAAGAGCTGTGTCTAGTTAAAGTTGACATTCTGAACTTGATAGACACCGTTGACTATTTACCTACCACATACTTTTTGCTGGATTGGATATACCAAATTTAAATTAACCACAAGTGCCACTGAATACCAATTATAGAAGTATAACGCAAATGAAATCAGTTGCACCATAATTAAATAACGTGAAAATTAAATAAAACAATCCAATCTTCAATTACTTAACCGTCACCAGTAAACATTAACTACATGTTTTATTTCTCAACTCCATATTCATACAAGTTAAAATGAAATAAACGAACACCGAAACAATTTATTGAAAATATTCCACTACTTTTTTTTTAAATGCCACTATGAATGTGACCGTTTAGGTATTTAAAATTTTTTACGCGTAGCTTGGTAATTGAGTTATTGATAAAGTGACCAATTGCAAAAAAAAAAAATTAGAACATGTATTTTAGTAATAATGAAAGATTTATTGACTGGGTACGGTGGTTTTGGGGGCAGTAGTTTGCATACTGGTATACGGTTGAACGGCTTGATGTTTTACCGTAAAATGCATTTTGTTTTAGTTAATCCGGGAAATATGCGCGATGTTTTCGTTTAATATTGAATAGTAAATAAAATATGTAACAGCTCCGCTGATGAATGTGTATTAATAAATGTATGTGAATTGGTAATTCAAAATGAAAAGGAAGAGTTTGATTAAATTACTGCATAAAATGTACTTAGCAAATTAACTACATAGTTATTCTAAAACATGAAGTAGAGTAATCATCAAGCCTGGTTTCCCCGTTTAAGGGTTGAAGGAATTAAACAAAAATCTTAATTCCATTTTTTTATTGTAATAGGCTACAGTTGGTTGAATCAATTCTCTTAATTAATTAATATGGGATTAGAAATTTAATACCAATTAGTAAAGTGTTTCAAAAGTTTTGTCCAATTTAATGTTGATAAGCAAGGTGAATTTATTAAATATTTTATTTTTTCCTAATATGGCACCGTGGTTTTATAATTTTATCAGAAGTAAAAAACACTACCGGAACCGGTCATACTATCGGAATAAGGATAATCTATGTGATTTTACCATTACGTGGTTGGTGGTAAGTTTTAAACATAGTTATAACTTGTTTTTTCCAACATTACAGAAGGAAACTTTGTAGGGAACAAAGTTTAAGTGTTTTTAATCCTTGAAAGGATGAAGCTCAAAATAAGCAGAACTATTTTTTTAAACCCAGTACATTAAGTTATTTCACCGTTATTCCATAAGTCTAATTTAGTAGGTAAATAAACTATCAATATTTTTTATAAAGGGTAAAAAAACAGAGAACTGGCAGCGGCTGTGACACGAAATAACAATTTGTCTAGCCTCTTCAGTAATCTGGAGGCATCAAGTTTTGATTAAACTCAGTAGATTAGATTGATGGTTGGTTGACTGTAAATATGTAGACGCAATTATCTTTATCAAATAAATTGAGATTTATGCTTGATATTTAAACCCAAATATATATTTTTAAAGTGAATCTAACGTCATTTGAAAGAAAGTGGAGTACAAAATAGAAAAAAAAAACGGCCAAGTGCGAGTCGGCCTCGCGCACGAAGGGTTCCGTACTTGGTAAATTGCGGTTTAAGATTTATGACGTATTAAAAAAAACAACTGACTCGTTCAAACCAATTTTAAGTGGAAGTTTACATGGTAATGTACATCATATATTTTTTTAAGTTTTATCATTCTCTTATTTTAGAATTTACAGGGGGTGGGACACACATTTTACCACTTTGGAAGTGTCTCTCTAGAAAAAAATGTTATTAGAAACCTCAATATCATTTTTAAAGACCTATCCATAGATACCCCACACGTATGGGTTGGAAGAAAAAAAATTGTTTCAGTTTCAAGTATGGGGGACCCCCACTTTGCTTTGTTTTTTTTTCTATTTTTGTGTGAAAATCTTAATGCGGTTCACAGAATACACCTACTTACCAAGTTTCAACAGCATGGTTCTTATAGTTTCGGAAAAAAAATACTGTGTCATACGGACGGACAGACAGACAGACAGACAGACATGACGAATCTATAAGGTTTCCGTTTTTGCCATTTGGCTACGGAACCCTAAAAATGAGGTTGCTAGCTCTCAATTAGCCACAAGCCGCAGTTGTCGGTTGCCAGTTTACCTGCTAAATCTGGTAACACATGAATGGCGGTTAAATGAGAGCTAGATTATGTTCCATACGCACCCGCGCTAGCATAAAAAATAATAAAACAAAAAGCAGCCTGACCACCCTGCAGTAATCTATTCTACTATCAAGAATCATTCATATAAATCTAATTACATTAATAACAAAATACCAGCAGATTTTATCAGTGGGATCTCATACTATTAGTAGCGATCGATCCCTTTTCTATATTACACCTCCATTACAACTCCGCAAAAAACTTGAGGAGTCGGATACAGCGACACAATTTCTAGCAGAAATACTACATTTGCGATGACAGAGAGCAAGTTTACAACCATAATTCAGGATGTATCATAACTTTTCCATTTCGTAATTATTGATCAAAACACTCAGTAAATTGGGCAAAGTTGTCAGCTTTACATGAGCTCAGTGTTTCAAACATGTTTGTATGCTCAACTGGGCAGATTAAAAGTTGGGCGGAGTGGAATATTATTTTGTATTTATGTTGGTTCTATTTATAAACAGTTTTAAATGATGAATGTAGGATAGAATGTTTACAGTTCTGTGAGTAGTCAGGGTTATATGATTTAATAGCTTTTATGCCCATGGCTTATTTCCGCGACCTATCCCACAGGAACACTGCAGTTTTTCGAAGTAAAAAGTAGCCTTATAGCACCGTGATATTATGGCTTTTAAACAGCGAAAGAATTTCGGATTTGTACCAATTTTGCAAGACATTACCATTATCATTTACAAACATATAGATGAACAAAAACGGAATAATATTTTCGTCTTTACCAGAAGCTATGCTATTTTATGCCTTGACTAATAGCTTGACCATCATTTTCATAATTTTACCGGAGTATCCGACAATCCATTCCCTTGCAGTATTTTACCTGACCAGTACACAAATTCTGACGCTGCAATAAACGTGGGCTACTGTGCCCAAACAGTCTGATTAAATGTATAGATTTAAACGAAGTGAAAAAGAATTATGAATGGACGAACATAGTTAAAAATTAAACCACATCATGTAATTTCTAAGTAAATTAAAGACACCTTTCCTCTGCCTCACATAAAACCAACCAATGCTGGTAAGAAACCGATCATCTGTCGAATTTACTTTAACCAAACACACCGTCGCCATATTTTAAAAATACGACCAAAAAACTACACATCGAGTTCAATTTAGATGAAAGCTAACAAAAAGGATCACAATTTTTTGTGGCCGCCGGTGCACAGATTGTAACTATTTGCATTTTAAATTGCAAGTAATGGAATTGAATATGTTTTGAGCTTACTTCAGTAACTGATGAATTTTAATACAAAATGGACAGCGTGCAAATAAATTGTTATTAGTCAATAGTTAATTCGTGTTGATTGATTTTTCATGTTAATAAGGCCATTTAATGTAACATTTAATGATATTTTGAAAATAATTTGTTACAAACAAAACTTTTGCGAACGAAATTCACATTTTGGAATATTTAGTTTGAACGGTAATTATTTACGTATTTAATTTATTATTTAATAAATTTATTACGTACGTACGTAGGATCTCGTGGCTAAATAATAACAGCCGCACGGTTCGATCTTCAAGGTTAAGCAACGCTTGACGAGGTCAGTCCGTGGATGGGTGACCATTTCAACATACCGAGATTTCTCCATGCCTCGGCAAGCACGTTAAGCCGTTGGTCCCGGCTATCATTTGAAGATCTTTGAAAGTAGTTACGATTAGTCAGAAGCTTGAGATCTCACACCAGTCTAGCCAAGGGGTACCGTGTTCCCCAGTTACTGGGTTGTGGAGGTCACTCCATGTTAGGCAGTCACTCCATGTAAAACACTGGTACTCAGCTGAATCCGGTAGGACTGGAAGCCGACCCCAATATAATTAGGATAAGGCTAGGCAGGCAGGCAGTAATTATTTACCATAGATCTTTGACTATCGTTACGGTTAGTCAGAAGCCGGAATGTCTGACAACCAGTCTTACCATGAAAAAAATGGTTACCCAGTAACTAGGTTGTAGGGGTCAGATAAGCAGTCACTCCATGTAAAATTATGCTATTCAGTTGCATCCAATAAGGCTCTAGACAGACGGACTACAATTTAACGGACAGCTGACTGCAAGCTAGCTGCACGGTTGACGTGCAGTTGGTCCCTGCAGTCAGCGTGCGATCGTTAGAACTGCACGCCAACTGCACACTAACAGCAATCGGTCTGCACGGTTGGTTTACGGCTTTATTGCAATCGTACTAACTGCATTCAAACTGCAAATTTTCAATCGAAGTGCAGTTGAAATGTAGTCCGTCTATCTAGAGCTTTAGACTAGACAACCCCAACACAATTTGGGACTTGGCAGATCGATACAACAATTTTATCGTGTTTCTATACCGTGAAGATCTCGATCTAACCATACACATTTGATAAGCTCATGACTAAAGACTCCAGTCTAGTTCTTTACAAGTTGAGCAGATAAAATACACACGAAAAAAAGCCGTAAATACTCTTAATTAATATGCAAGAGTTCCAGTTTTCCATTTGTTAAATTGTAGGCAGCCTCGGTACTAAAAGATGAAATATTATCTCAAAAGCTGTGAAAAATGTTATGAATGCTAGTGTAATTTGTCGAGTAATATAAAAATAGTGTGGGTTTTTCGTGTTGCTTTTTTGTGCAAAAGTGTTTAGGTATCTTACAATTTTTATTTTTATTTGTCTCTCGAGGAGGATAATTATTGTCAGATATTACATCTGACAATAATTATCCTCTGTTTATGTGTGGCCTTATCTGGTTTATGTGTGGCCTTTTAACTTAAGAGACCTAAGATATTTTTTTTTAAGCTTAAGAGTGGTCGAAAATAGGCCTATCAGAAAGGACAACACCTACTTATTTTGCTATAGCAAAAGCAGGTGTTAAAAATTGACCCACGTAAACATAATATTGCAGCTTATTGTTTTCTTTGTCATTCGAATTCCCTATCCAATGTAAGTTATTTGCTTGTGTCTCAGCAAAAAAATATTTTCAACAAACAAACACATCTGCATTTTACAAAAACCTAAATTTATAACTACAAAGATACGGATCAAACAAAGAACCTCTTTTTTTTCGAAATTACTAAATAAGGCTTTCAGGTATTCTAAAGCTAACTTAAAGTTTCCATATATTTACCATATCGCAGTTGTAACTGCTTCATTTCAGGCATTCACGAACGTTTAATGTAAATGGTCGGAATAAGATTTTGTAAGAAAAAAGATAAGCCAGTGAATGGGCGGTTATACAAGCGGAAATAATGATAACAATAATTATTTACTGTGCCATTCACTAAGAATATTTCAAGAAGTTACTATAGAGCATGGCTATGGCAAAATTGTTAATAACATTTTATCACAAGAAAAAGTGGATAAGGATGCGGTGAAAGGTGCCAGTTTGATCTTCTAGAGTTTCAGACCCACAAAAATCAATCTCCTTAGCTTCTTGTAATCTTTCCTTTTTTCCTTCTCTGTTTTGTGGATGTTATTACTATGCTACGAACTCCCTTTCAGTTTACGTTTAAAAGATGAAATATTATCTCAAAAGCTGTGAAAAATGTTATGAATGCTAGTGTAATTTGTCGAGTAATATAAAAATAGTGTGGGTTTTTCGTGTTGCTTTTTTGTGCAAAAGTGTTTAGGTATCTTACAATTTTTTTTTTATTTGTATGTATTATCACGTCGATACCACATAGAGTTGAGTATTTGTCAAATTATAATTTACACTGAAAACCTCTCAAACTTTGTTAAATACACGTTCTTAACTCCTAATACTCAATTCAGAAATGGACCCTTAAAATATTTTTTATCTCGAGTTCTCTCGAGGAGGATAATTATTGTCAGATATTACATCTGACAATAATTATACCTCAGGGATTTTAAATAACGGTTGAAGTCGGGAAAAACTCTAGTATGCAACTCGTAATTCATGAAACCACTCTCTTAACACAAAATATGTCTATTCTATTCACCTATCCACAGAGCAGTGGTGGCCCAGTGGTATCGGCCGCGACTTACAAGTTGTAGGTCGTGGGTTTGAGCCCAGGCAGGCGCTTAACTTTGTGTAAATTATTTCTTCACCACTGCTCTCAAAACGGTGAAGGAAAACATCGTGAGGAAACCGGCATGTCCTAGAACCAAAAAATTCGAAGACTTGTGACATCCACCAACCCGCACTGGGCCCGCGTGGTGGATTACGGCCCATTCCCTCTCACATAGAGGAGGCCTGTGTCCCAGCAGTGGGAACATTAATAGGCTGATGATGTGATGTGATGAGATGTGATCCACAGAGTTGTGATCGTTACGAAGTCAAAGACGTGTCGTTCCATTGTGTATGGCTGCTGCATATAAATATGGCAACACCACTGTCGGAACAGACTTTGTTTGGGTCCAATTTGGTTTTATTGAAATGGTTTATGTGTGGCCTTTTAACTTAAGAGACCTAAGATATTTTTTTTAAGCTTAAGAGTGGTCGAAAATAGGCCTATCAGAAAGGACAACACCTACTTATTTTGCTATAGCAAAAGCAGGTGTTAAAAATTGACCCACGTAAACATAATATTGCAGTTTATTGTTTTCTTTGTCATTCGAATTCCCTATCCAATGTTAGTTATTTGCTTGTGTCACAGCAAAAATATTTTCAACAAACAAACACATCTGCATTTTACAAAAACCTAAATTTATAACTACAAAGATACGGATCAAACAAAGAACCTCTTTTTTTCGAAATTACTAAATAATGCTTTCAGGTATTCTAAAGCTAACTTAAAGTCTCCATATATTTACCATATCGCAGTTGTAACTGCTTCATTTCAGGCATTCACGAACGTTTAATGTTAATGGTCGGAATAAGATTTTGAAAGAAAAAAGATAAGCCATTGAATGGGCGGTTATACAAGCGGAAATAATGATAACAATAATTATTTACTGTGCCATTCACTAAGAATATTTCAAGAAGTTACCACAGAGCATGGCTATGGCAAAATTGTTAATAACATTTTATCACAAGAAAAAGTGGATAAGGATGCGGTGAAAGGTGCCAGTTTGATCTTCTAGAGTTTCAGACCCACAAAAATCAATCTCCTTAGCTTCTTGTAATCTTTCCTTTTTTCCTTCTCTGTTTTGTGGATGTTATTACTATGCTACGAACTCCCTTTCAGTTTACGTATTCGTTTTTTTTTTGGCACTATCTTTTAACAGAAATTGACAAATTCAGCCAATTTGTGACAAAAAATAGTCCAATAGTACAGGAAAAATACTGGAATTGGAGGTCAATCTGCAAAAAAAATTTAGTTAGTTTAGTCAGCCCATTTTTTTATCCACTGGGATTTTTATGGAATTTTCAGGCAATATTACTAGTCCATCGAAAGATTGTCTGTAAGAGATTTGCCTGTACGATAAGACCGCCCATTGTACACTTAGCTTTGTAAATGTTTTTCTTGTATTTATTTAAGTGGTGTACAATAAACTATATAATAAATATATACTAGTATCATAAAGAATATAATCCCGGTGAAAGTACTAAACTAGGATTAATAAACAAAATCTGTGAGAACTATCCTTCTGTAAATTATCTCTTGCATTCAGCTTCAGCCATAAAAAACTATTTTTGACGCCAAAAATTGTTTTTAGTATTATCTCTTAATCTTTATGCTGCAATTACAATACAATAATTTTAACTCTTATTCTCTTTGACAATTAGGATAACTTTTATTTATATAATAGATAGGTACTGAAACATTTGAGATTTTTGAAAACGTATACAATACCGGTATATAGCAAACCATGAACCTTGATAAAAAGTTAATTCAGGATCCTATTAAGCGTGGTATCTTGGGTTCAATTCTCAGATAGGATGAAAAGTAGTGAGGTTTCTCAGTAGCAGCTTGGAGTTTGAAATTTGGTAGTGTGACACCGGTGCCTCGGAATGCACGTAAAGCCGTCGGACTTACGCCTGATCGGTCCCCGGTCGTGTAAGATGGCAGTTTCACTGGTCTAGGAGAGTAAAGAGAGAGAGCACTTGTGCATGCACACACGCTTGTGTAGATACTATCCATATCTCCTGCGTACCTAGATGTCTAGTCTCCGTTGAGATAGTAATTTTTCACATCAGGTGAGCGCGAGGTAAGCACTATTAAGGAGACCCTGCAGATTTCTTGCTTAACAAATGAATGGTTGACTAGGCTCACTTCCTGTAACATAAAGATGTAGCTAGTCCAAGTTTTCTACGTTTGTCTACTACCTCTGCCTATTCATTCTGGTTAAATAGGCGTGATGCTTTGCATTCGAAATAAAGCTAATTAGTGGCAAAAGGAAATATTTGCAATGTGTTAATTACATTATTTACCAATCAGTTTAACTATCGCAGTATGTTGATATTTGCACAATAGGAGGAAACTGCTCTTATTATAAAGCCAATCATTAAGTATCAGATATGGAAATATGTATAAATATAGATGTCTACTTATTAACGTAAATATAACAATCAAACAATAAATAAAATATCAATTTCACCCCGTTAAACAACAATTCAAGTAATTTATGCGCCTCTATTTCTTTACATAATTTTTGAAAAGTTGGGCTTACGCCTTTGTGTACCTGGTCAGGGTGTATTTTTATGGGGTGTATAGGATATACATTATTTATTTTTGGTCGTAAAGCACACCCCATCTCATTCATTATAAGACCAGCGCCATTTATATCTTCAAAGGTACGGAGCAAAATTCGGCAGAGTTTACGTATATACTTTGTGTTGTAATTCAATTGCAATTTAAATTTAGCAAGATTACACAAAACATTCCATGTTATATTTATCTGTTAAAGACCATTATCTATGTTTTTTTTTTATTTTACATGGTTTACCAGTCAGTTTACCACTATACTTACCTAGAATCACTACGTAACATTGCTGTCTCTTTTGAAGGAAATGGAAGCAAAAATGTTAAAATAAAACGAATAGCTTCATTCAAATTTAATATTTTATTGGAAAATTAAGTTACATGCAATTTTTAGATCTTAATATTAATCAATTTTTTTTTTTAATTATCCAAAGCAAAGTATAACAAATATGAAACTTAAAATGTTTGTCTGGGAGTTTGGATGTTTAACAGGCTACGGATTTAGATGCTCTCTTACATTCAATAATAATATATTTTGTAAATAAACGAAATCAAATTAACTTTGCTTCATTAACTTGAACTCATAACTCTTAAGCACACACTAAGACCTTAATTATCTTTTTGATATAAAATAAAATAAAAACAATATTGGATTAATGTTGTACTAATAACAATTATTGGTTAAAAGAATGGATGTTTAGGTACGTGTAGGTGATGTAGGTTGGTGGAAAAATAAAATTCTGATGTAGGTACTCACGGTTTATATTGTTCATCAAATACAAAACATGTGAGGAAATAGAAATAGTTTGGAAGGAGTAAAGACAAAAAAGTTATAGTCACAATGTTTAGAAGGTCCACATCACAATACACACAAAACAGTAACACAGATAAAGATCATGTACAATACAGTTCTGGGGATGATACAAGTTATACAGCTGGCCCTTACACACACTCTTAGTAACCTTACTCTAAGAGCTTGTGGTCTCCCTCTGATCGCGTAAACAATAAATAAGCGGATTCAAAATGATTGCAGTACGGGTTGGTAACCGACTAACTTTCATCTGCGCGGGTGGAAGGATATACCCGAAGCCTCGCGGTGCAGTACCGCAGCAGCAGTTGGCGGTAGCGTTCAACCAAACATCAGCCGACACTATGAGACGATGCCGTGTATGTCTGTTGACGGTGTGTTACTGTTATTATAATAATATATAAATAAATATAACAATACTGTTTGTGTATCATGTAGGTTTGTGAAATAAGTAAATAAATAAACTATGTGGGTAGATAGTGTACCCTAAAGATACAAGATCGTTGCCACCTAATCATTAGTAATAATCATATATTACATCCTTCATTTGGAACTTTTTATTAAAATCTTTATTGTCATTATAGTGATATTCATCAGAAAATAATTTCAAAAGTTCGGGACTGATTGTGGTTGTGGTAGGCGCACATTTTCCGTTCCAAAACCTTAGCATGCCTCCAGGGAAAAGTTTTCTTTCAGCCATAATGTAAAACGTTAGCACTACGTCACACATGATGGAGACTGCAATCAGCAATATTACTGCTCTCATTGTAGCGGATTTAGGCTGCAGAACTGAAAATCATATAATTATATTAGGTAAAATTTAAAAGAGTTTGCTTAGACGTTAGATCATGTTGAGATTATAAAATACGCTAACAATTAGCTAACTTGAGAAAAACGCGCAATACTTTTTAGTATTTATAATATGTAACATACAAAACATCTATCTTTATTTAATTGGAAAAACAATTTTTCTTTTATTATTTTTTGTTTTCACGGCTTACAATTTCCCTTTTCTACAGCATATAGCAGTTTAAGACCATCAAAAAGCCCATTTCTCGTACTTAAAAACGTTTAATCGCAAGTCAATTGCCAAGTTCCAATCCCATCTCAGTGATAATCAATTATCATAAACTTATCAAAATTAACCTAATTGGCCTAATCACTAATCCGCATTATAGTTTTTCTTTAAAGTTAAAACAGTGTAAGTGAATAGGTTACTTCTAGGCAAGTGAGCTTCAGCGTCGATCACATCATCACTTAGCATCAAGTGAGATTATAGTGGTCAAACGCAAGCCTATCATTAATAAAAAAAAGTTATCATTATATTATTAACACGGTAGTGGGCACTTAAACAAACATTCAAAATTGAAATATAGTTTTAAAGTGCCACTTATTGTCGTAGTGCCATCAATATATTTGGAGGCGAGGCAAAGATCTTATATGTTAAATTAAAATCCAATGTCTTGTCAACATGGCACTTTGTCTTACGTGGACATTTTTTTAATATAATTTACCCATACAGGGCAGTACGCTGCATCCGAATTTAAATGAACGTTCATAAAAATACGAGAATCACCTCTTCAGGCAATAATTGATTAGTTTAATAATATAATATTACTTACCTTGCTAAAGTATCTTAAACTATTATCTTACGTATCTTATGATATATATATACACGGACTTACAAAATTCTACACTAGAACGATTCGAAATAGCTTTCAGTTATTAAATGCGATGTTATGATATTTTAACGTGTATTATATACTCGTCGTTTTTACCTAAAATAATAACTATAATTCATTGTATTGTGATTTTATGATGATTAAGGAAAACCATAATCGGCAATCACGGTAAACGAATACTTCAAAGAATATTTATAACATCGCCTGCTCGAAAATGACAAATAATCATACCAACAAAACTTACTGTCGTGGGTCTGCAAATCAAACATTACATATTTCAATTATTTCGTACTAGGTATGAAAAGTAGAGTATGCCTTGGGCTCGTTGGAATGTTTTGTATTCAGGATTCTTGTCTGTGTATAATGTTGGAGGGTATAGGTACGGTTCACGTCAAATTACTTGGCCAGTCTGAAGTTGGATACAAATGGCTATGCAGTAGTAGATCTCATACGAGTACTAAAACAGCAGCGCTCCATGCGCATCGGAAAGCCTGCTTTCAGAGAGCAGAATTAACGGGAATCAAATTGACTTTCTGGTGGGGTATCATCCGATTTGTCATTCTATGATATTAAAAATATATAATATTTTATTGCCAGCTCGTCTGCCTAGAGTCGCCACGATGAGTGCAGTAATACTGCTGATCACAGTCGCTACTGCGGCCGAGCTCTCCAGCACGAGTGAGCCAGTCCCCATAATACTGGAGGATACTCCTCATGCTGAGGTGTTGCTGTATCTCATTGACGTAGTCTTTACGTCGCACTTCATTACTGAAGTCAACGGGAACTTCATTGATATTTATTTTTATCGAAACAAACCGTAAAATTCAGCTGGCTGTTATCTACGAAGTTTTTTTAGTTAAAATGACTCGTTTGAATTTCTGAATTCAAAATCTTTTAAAGTCTTATCTCTCTATAGTATGGTATTGTTATTTCATGGATTATGGAGCGACAGTGATGGTTTGGACATGCCTAACCTAACCTAAACCTTCCTCATGAATCACTCTGTCAATTGGTAAAACCGCATGAAAATCCGTTTAGTAGTTTTTGAATTTATCGCAAACAGACAGACGCGGTGGGGGACTCCATTTTATAATAAGTAGTGATGGAGCGACAGCGATCGTTCGGATGTGGTCACGCTTACGTCACGACACGTAACGGCCCAGAAACTGGTCAGTTCTTCTTGATAATTCATAATCTGTGATAATTTCAATCCATCGCCTCGAACTTCATTATTTTAACAATTGGCCATAGCCGAGTTCAAAGCTGATATAATCTTTTCCTGGTAATATGATAAGATTTCAAATTGGAGTCTGTGCTCCTACTACTACAACACCAGATCCTGAAATTGTTAACTGATTAACTGAGATAATAATATGAATAACTGAGCTGATTATTAATATTATTTTATGAATGATCTAATAAAAAAAATATTATTATTATAATAAAAATGGTTGATGTACGATGCAAATAGAATTCACATGTAGTTATCCACCGTTTTAATCATTTTATACAGTCACCTTTTTTGTATCTGTCTGTTTGTGCTTTTTAACCGACTTTCCAAAAAGGAGGAGGTTCTATGTTCGACTTTATGTTTGTTTTTTTTTTTTTTTTTTTTGTGTATTTTCACCGATATTTCCGACAATTGTGGACCGATTTTGAAAATTCTTTTTTTGTTTGGAAGAGTATGTTTTGAAATTGGTCCCATTTTAATTTGGTGAAGGTCTGATCAAGAACTTCGGAGATATACAACAGAAGTCTTCAATAAATAACGGCAACACTCTCGGGATTGCTGCAATCGCATGTCTGTTTATTGTTTATACCATTTCATAACATAACATCACGCCAGTACGCTCTAAAGGGGTACGCAGATCTCTCATTTCACCGGTTATGTTCAAGTTTCATGTTATTCGGGTAATCTATTCGGCGTTATAGGGACCTTAGGAAACAACTTGCGTATCTATTAGGTAGGCAAAACTAAAAAGGGAAAAATAAAAAACTTTTTTGCAAAAAAATACAACCGACTTCCAAATGAAAAACTACAAAGTGAAAAATAACTTAACTCTTGGAAGTCGGTGTCCATATCGAAAAAAAATGGTACCTACGTAAGACATCGACTTCCAAGAGTTAAGTTATTTTTCACTTTGTAGTTTTTCATTTGGAAGTCGGTTGTATTTTTTTGCAAAAAAGTTTTTTATTTTACTTCTCAATGGATTTGAAGTGATTTTACCATCGTTTAGATAATTTAATTCTGAAGGTTGTAGTGTATGATAGCTTAATTTTTAACATAGGTATGTTACTGTAAAAAACCGAAGTACGCTTTTAAATCATAATGCTACGAATAGGCGAATTCATGAAAAAAATTGTCCTGCAAACATAATATAATTTTGATGAAGCTAATCACTAAGTCCTTAAATTGTTCTCATCATTTCGTATCAAAAGTAGTGTCATAGGTTTACTAGTCTCTGAACTAAATCCAAAAATTTAACGTGTGATGCCTGGTAAAAGCCAGAAATTTGCAGAAATCATAGACAATTTCGGGCTTTTAAATCAGCAAATTCTACTTTACCACTGGGATACCACTGCTCCAGTCGCCTCTATCGTTTTGTGGCAATTACTTTTCTTCTTTTTTTTTTTGAAGTAACTTTTCAGTAACAACACAATTAAAATAAAAACCCATATAAATCAAGCCACAGTTTTCCTGATTTATAAGGAAACTGTCGAAATCCAATCATTTTCCTCTCCCACAAATCTGGTATCCTGTAAATATCACATTTATTTGGCTTTATTGGACAATTTGAATTTCCCTAATCAATTTTTACCACATCAACTAGAAAGTCAGTTTCCGTATACCGCCATATACTGCTACATTAGAACTAAAAAAGCTAAAGAAATCAATAGGAGGTCACCACATACACATACACAGGTAAAATCATATCACAAAACGTAACTGAAAATGCTAAAATTTTTTTTTCATGAAACAGTAAAAGAGATTTATATCAATTTCAACAGCCTTAATTACTTAAGGCGGTATCCCAGAGATTTTGTAGGGTTTCATTCTGTCTGACTATTATTATTGACCTCAAGAAAACCTAGGAAAATTAATTATTTTATTAAAAAAATATAACCAGAAATAGAAATTCTTGACTCATTGTTATTTTGCTTCTTAATATAAATTGATTTACAACTTTAGTTTGATTGATACATTAACACCTTAACTGCCAGATGCCCGACAAACAATACATTTTCTATTGTGTCTCGTTCTTACGGCATTATATGTGTTAATTAAGTGTTTGAATTATCTTTTTTCAAATTATTTCCTTTCTACTTTTCAATATCTTAAAAACAACCAAAAAATAAAACTTCTTCTAACATTTTGAAACTCTTCAAAAAGGTAGCAAAACTAGCTAAACACTGGATACCAGTAAGTGGAACTATAGAAACAGTAAACGATGTTTTTTTTCCATAAAAAATCCACAAAGAATCGCATCGAACGTAGCCAGCGTTCAGCCATTCTATAGAAAAAAGATGTCGGACGTGAATACCTCTCCGCCAATAACATGCTAATTACAAAAATTCAATATCAGTATTGAAATATTGAGAGCTAGAGCGACTTGAAGTCCGTACGTTGGGTTTTGTAATATGGCTGCTGCTACATGAGTTTTTTTTATGTGCCTGTTATTTCACAGCACGTAGCTGTACCGTTCAAATCGGAAGACTGCAATACTCTTTTGCCGCTGGAACTATATTATATTTTATTACATAAATTGGTTAATAATGTGTCTCAAAAAAAGTTTGTAAAGTTTTCTTAGTGACTACACACTAACTTATAACTATCTTGTATTAATACAACACATCGATGATAGAGTGATAAGATACTGACTGGTTGTTCTTGTGGTTGCAAGCGCTACTGCTGAGCATGAGGTCTTGTGTTTGATTCCCGGCCCGTGCAAAGAGTAATTTGGTTTTCCCATCTTGATTTTCACAGTAGCAGGCTGGAGCCTGGATTTGAGCTCGGTTACAAAAATTCAATATCAGTATTGAAATATTGAGAGCTAGAGCGACTTGAAGTCCGTACGTTGGGTTTTGTAATATGGCTGCTGCTACATGAGTTTTTTTTATGTGCCTGTTATTTCACAGCACGTAGCTGTACCGTTCAAATCGGAAGACTGCAATACTCTTTTGCCGCTGGAACTATATTATATTTTATTACATAAATTGGTTAATAATGTGTCTCAAAAAAAGTTTGTAAAGTTTTCTTAGTGACTACACACTAACTTATAACTATCTTGTATTAATACAACACATCGATGATAGAGTGATGAGATACTGACTGGTTGTTCTTGTGGTTGCAAGCGCTACTGCTGAGCATGAGGTCTTGTGTTTGATTCCCGGCCCGTGCAAAGTGTTATTTGGGTTTTCCCATCTTAATTTTCAGAGTAGCAGGCTGGAGCCTGGATTTGAGCTCGGTTATTGGAAAAAGGTTACAAGGCACTCAACCATAACTATTAACTAGCAAAATACGCATGTACGGAAAAAACTGTGTTGTACCACAGATGGGCAAAGTTCTTCCCCATAGCTTTAGTTGAAGCGTAATTTTATGTAGGCAAATGAGATACTTATCGTAACTCCACAATCAAGATCCATCGTAATCCAACAATCTGTCCGAACACATTTCAATCAACCATCTTAAGACGGTACCCTGACCAAAAAGTCGGCATGAGATATGAGCATTCCTATTGGTCTAGCGGCACTGGTGGCGCATGAATTACAATAGTGAATACGCCCAGATTTTAGAATAAAATCTTTATAAAATCGAATTTTGTTCTTTTGAAAAATAAAATTCTACAAAAATGTTCGTTATTAAATTGTCTATCCATAAGTGTTAGTACAAAAAATAATTAATGAACACTTTACGAGGAGATGCATAATATCAATAATTATTATTAATTTTTATGTTTTTTTGGAAGGAGATTAGTGAAATATATACAACATTAAAAAAAAACTAAATCTACCATTTTAGAATGAATATTATGTAGAAATTTAATGTATTTTTATTAATTGATATTTCTTTTTAAATAGCGAGTAGATAGCTCCTAAAAACAGCACAAAAAACGGCTTGCGCGGCGTTTTGCTCGGGGTACCGCCTTAAGACGGTACCATGACCAAAAAATCGGCATGAGATATGAACATTGCTATTGGTATAGCGGCAATGGTGGCGCATGAATTACAGTAGTGAATACGCCCAGATTTTAGAATAAAATCTTTATAAAATCGAATTTTGGTCTTTTGCAAAAAAAAATACTACAAAAATGTTCGTTATTAAATTGTCTTTCCATTAGTGTTAGTACAAAAAATAATTAATGAACACTTTACGAGGAGATGTATGCTATCAAAAATTATTTTTAATTTTTATGTTTTTTTGGAAGGAGATTTGTGAAATATATACAACATTAAAAAAAAACGAAATCTACCATTTTAGAATCAATATTATGTAGAAATTTAATGTATTTTTATTAATTGATATTTCTTTTTAAATAACGAGTAGATAGCTCCTAAAAACAGCACGAAAAACGGCTTGCGCGGCGTTTTGCTCGGGTGACCGCCTTAAGTCCAACAATAATAAATTAGAAGACACGAAATATATCAACAGAATATAAGCACTAATATAAAACAGGAATCAGTATGATTTACATCGTCAATGACGAGGTAAAAACTGAGATTCATGTTTACATCCGTCGCCTCGTTAAAAGGAAGATCTGAGGTAATGGAGGCTTTGTAATTAATAAGACGAGATGTGCTGATATTGCTTTGAGATTAAGATATGACACAGAGTTAGAAAGAAAAGATAAAAACCGGCCAAGTGCGAGTCGGACTCGCGCACCGAGGGTTCCGTACAAACCTAGGCTTAAAGGTACTATAGACCTGAGTAATTGATATGAATTTCAATTTAATACCTCTACGCGTTCATGAGGAAAGGAGTAGTAATTTTAAAATTATAAAAAATATTTTAGTACATGATGTAACTAAAAATTTACGGTTTTCGCAATTATTCCTTTATCTGTGCTATAAGACGTTGCTTCGTACCAAATTTCAAGATTCTGAGGTCACGGGAAGTATCCTGTAGGTTTTGATTTCCTTGCGAGTGTCGAAAATTTGCGGCAATTTGCGTAAACGCATAAACAGCTGTATCTTTTGATTGCGTTGGCTTAGAAGTTTGATCTTTTCACAGCTTCAAGGGATAGTAAACTTGAGTATTCCACATAAATTTCAGCTTGATACCTCCACGCGTCCCTGAGAAAAAGGGTCTTGACAGACAGACAGACGGACGGACAACAAAGTGGTCCTATAAGGGTTCCGTTTTTTCCTTTCGAAGAACGGAACCCTTAAAAAAACAATAATAATTGGTAACTACTAAATGGCTTTGTAAAGTTTACTTTGAACATCACTACTCGTACAATAACCGGCAACGATACAAATTGCGAACTCTTTTTTTATAAGTAAATCACCGCAGGTCCAACAACGAGGCACTGTTCGAGTTACGAACTGATGTTTAGAGAACATTATCATAATATCTGTATTTCCAACTAGCTTGTTCCCGTTGTTTCGCTCCCGTAGCCGATCCCCACAGAATAAGTAATACACACACCTGCAAAATTAGCGGACCAAAATAAATATTACGATATTTTTTAAAACAAGGGTTAATTTAACAAAAACTTATATTAGGACATTTTTTCTTGCTTAACAATACACCTTTAAAAATAAAAATGAGAGTGAATTTAGTAACATTTTTGTGTGTAACATGACTTATTGGGAAAAATGGACATTGTTGATTTTATAAGGTTATAAAGAATAGTTAAACAAGTTATTTAAAATAACCATTTTTACAATAAGATAATATCACATTGCAATATTGCGTGTTTCCTCCACTTGCTCTTAATAAAGTTTTCACCAGTCTGGACATGTTGAGAATGGTATTATTCGTTGTCTCCTGGGGTAGTCTTTATTATTCCTTACAACGGCGCTTCGCAGTTCACCCACATTGACAGGTGTTGGGAGTTTAATTTTTGCTATTCGTTTTAGCAGGTCCCAGACGTGTTCTATCGGGTGCATGTCTGGTGATCTCGCTGGTACCGCCAAAACTGCGATATTGGCATTATTAAGATAGGCTGGAGATGAAAAAATGGTATAGAACCGAACATTTTTCTGGATCAAAAGTTTTATTCTTAAATAACAGTTCTATAGCGATGTACAATAAGATTCCCTCCATCGATCACCAACAAGTCCGTATGAGCTCCCAATCATATCCTACCTGAATCCAATATATCCTATATCCAATATTTGTTCCTCTACCATATGCCACTGTAGTTTATCAAATTGACAGAATGTGATGTTCTTTATCATGTTTACACATGCTTGGCTATCCTTCAATTCGATTTAAATTAATTCCAAACTCATGACTGAACAAAATTTTACTCCATTAGTCCGTGGACCAAAGTCGATATTCACGAACAAAAGTTATTCCTTTTTAAAGGTGGTGTACCTAAATTATTTACTTTCGGCGGGACGAACGAACCAAAACCAGTTCTTTCAAACTTCTTCTTACCGTAAACTCATTTTCTGTTGCACCATGAACATCCTACAGCTCATTCCTGGCTTAAACGGCCATTAAACGCGGGTTTTTGCGAAAGTAAAACTAAATAAAATGATAATTTCTGTTAGAAGTAAGAGTTTTCTGCCTTGTCCTGATATTCTCACAAAAGCATTAGTCACTCTGAATAATTGGAAACTGCAACATATGGTTGAAACAAGTAAATGGTGAATTATGCACAGCACTCTGGAGGTTTGATCAATTCTCATTTCACGTGGGCTGGCCCTCTCAGTTTGGGTAATGTTGGGCACAATGATGTCCTTAACTTCGAAAAAAATCTAGACATTAAAAATAAAACAAATAACTCACTATGTTAATGACATACACATAATGAAATTTTAAAACAATTCCATATTCCAATTCCAAAAAAAAATTCTCTCCAAATGTTGTAAGTTCGAATAAAGTTAAAACATTCGCATGCTAAGTGAAGTTCTATTGTTTTATCAATCAGGAATAATTGGTTTTATTATAAAACAAAAGAAAAACCTCCCAGCAATGATAAAAAGAAAGTTTTGCGAAAAAAAATCTTGTTCCGCTAATTTTGCCAGTGTGTGTAGTACAAGCTATCTTATCTTGTGGAGGGGCCGAGAAATAACTCGGACACTTCGACTTATGGGATCTATTGTGTTCCCCTAGATTACTTACTCCGCTCCAATATCGTTGAAAACTCTTTTCATGAGCTTTACAACGAGACTAGGAGATATGAGCCTATAGTCTTCTGGTTTTGGATATCCAACCCCTAGGAGACTCATTCGCTTACCAGCCAGTGCATCGCATGTGCACAGAAGGTGCTCCATGCGTTCCGTATGTTCCCCACACAACCTGCACACGGGTGTCGCGGTTAGACCCATCTTCATGAGCATGTCGTTGGTTCCAAAGTGCCCAGTAAAGTCCCCAAGCAGGTAGCGAATTTGCCCCCTGCTCATATTGCAAATGCATTCCCGGGCTTTGAATGTAGAGCCTAGGAATTTCTTGGGTAGTACAAGCTAACCACACCTGTTGGTAGCTTGCTTGTAGTACAAGCTAACCAACAGGTGTCGTTATTTTTTTACGGAATGCAAAAAAGCTATATGACTCTCGGTAAAAGTGTTAGTTTCTTTCAGTAAAATTATTTGGCAGAGATTATTTCCAAACATTTTGAAAATCCAAAAAAATATATATTAGTTCCCATATATATTAGTTCAGAATCAAATCAATTCATGAATTAATTTAATTATTAGTGTTGTCTAAGCTGAAGCTATGTTTTATTACATACTTTAAATCGTAGTGAATTTCGACACTTATGTGTAAAAGGTAACAAATAATAATCAAGCTAAAAGGTTTCTTCAAAAACACCTTTTTATTTATGATTTAGTTCATTCGCGTGTTTCATCCAATTGTTCTATTTAATGTCAAATTTGTTTTTTTAGTTTTTTTATTCCTCATTAAGTATTTGTTTATGATAGGTTGGAAGTTGGGAAATATCTACCTTTAATCCTACTAATATTATTGTACAGTCTAAAACTGTACATATTTTGCTGACATGGTGACATGCACTTTACGTGCATCATTCCAATAATATTATAAAAACATTTGTAACACATTAAATCGACGAGTACGATAACTGCTACGCGGTGACTAACATTAGAGAAAGGAATCGTCAACAGTATTACTTGTAATCACGAAAATACGTAATAAACCTAACGCAAACTGAGTGTTCTTTTCTCTTCGTGCTTCAACCTCAACAACAACAACTCTGCAAGTGTACGAACCGTACAATTATTTAAAAAAAAACAACCAAGTGCGAGTCTGACTCACGCGCATAGATTTCCATATAAATAGCTACATTCACCTAAATAAATAGATAACATTACTAACGTTCATAAACAATGGAAGCACCGGACATTGCTCTAACGAATGGACAAAATCAACTTTGCCGTTCGAAAACTATTGTTCCCATACATCGTAATTACGTTATATATGGAACAACCGTGATTTTTTTACAGATCGTAAAGCAACCATTTCGCTGGCAAATTTTTGTTAGAGTCGAGTCTCAACTTGTAAATTTTGTAATTACGTTATATATGGAACAACCGTGATTTTTTTACAGATCGTAAAGCAACCATTTAGCTGGCAAATTTTTGTTAGAGTCGAGTCTCCCTCGCCCTTGACTCTAACAAAAATTTGCCATTTAAAGCTTAATTTTACGGCAACGGATCCCTGAAGTAAAAAATGATATCAACAAACCCGTAATATTTTGGAATCGCGTATTCAACGATACCCCATAACATGGGATATACGAAAGAGAAAAAACATCCCCACTTTACGTGTACCGGAGGTAACCAATTTTTGTTTTTTTTTTGTTTTACCACTTTGTCGGCGTGATTAATATGTATAACCATGCCAAATTATATCTTTCTAGTTCTAAGAGTATCTGAGCTGAGCGGTGGACGGACGGACGGACAGACGGACATGGCGAAACTATAAGGGTTCCTTGTTTACTACGGAACCCTAAAAATGTGAAAGTCAGGCTACTTGGACGTTTTTCAATCAATCACGCGTCAACAGCTAAGTTTTATTTCAGAGATACGTTCCGTTAGGGCATTTAAAAAAGGTTAAGAGCGAGCGAAGCCATTTTACTCAAAAGAAAATCACTAGGAACTCATACATAACTATGAAAGAACACAACTTACAAAAAAAAAATTCAAAAAGAGAACACTTAAAAATCTACTTAACCTGTATAAAAGGTTACAGTACAAAGGAAAGAACGGGGGTAATATTTTGATATCGTTTGTCTTCCTTTACCTCGATAACAGATATCTAGTAGCGATGCATGATGGTGGCACCATCGAAGTTCATAGCCAAGCCAAGTTTTAGAAACGACTTAGGAATTAAGTTGCTAAGTCATATAATCTGGATTAATGGATTTGCCTTTGCCTTGGTAGAAGAAGCTGTTTAGTGAGGAATGGACCATCTGAAATACTAAACGACACCAACTCTATATCGATCGCTTTTAGTGCTGTTTTTAGCAACACAGTCGTCTGCTCAAATTAGGGGACGGGAAAAGTTGCGTTTTCCGCTTGAATACGTTATCAGGATAATATTACAATTACGTATGTAATTCTCATTTAATCATAATCAAAGAGAATTTCCGCCGTGTAACGATTCCCACGAATAAAAAGGAATGCACCTACAAATTAATTGTAATCATCAATATGTACAGGCCGTGCCTAGTTTGGGACCCATTAATAACTTGTGAAGGTAATTGTTAATATTGTTCGTTTTAATTTTTTACCGCGTTAATGTTAATATATAATAAATATGTATGTTAAAAAAAACAACTGCCGAACATCGTCCACTGCTGGATACAGACATACCCCAAGCGTTGCTACAACATTGACCGATGCATGTGCTTTTAGCATCCAGCGGACTTTGTTGCTTCGATTAATGTCTGTGAAATGAAGCCTTAGGTAAACAATGTTAAAATTACCGTCCACTTCAAACCAAACTAAATGAAACCCAAAACACGAACATGCACATTTTAATACGGTCAGCATACTAAACAAAAGTTTCAAGCATCTCTTATAAAGACATCCGATTCTGACGTCATGTATTGTGACGTCAGAAGTTACGACGTGAATTAGGTGAAACTCTAACAAAGCTCGATTATAGTGAAGTTCAAACCGATCACTGTGTAAGGCCATAGTAAATTAATATTCGCTGGTTTAATAAAATCCATGTTTAGGAACCGTGCTTGTCAAAATACCTAGGTTACTAAACTTAACCTACCTAAAAAGGTATTTTTTTTTGCAATCGGATCAGCATGTACTTGCAAATATTAAATTCTACAAACACCCAAACAAACAATTTTTCCTCGTTATAATATCAGTATAGAATTCACTTTCTCGTTACACTGCTAAGAGATGCGGTTACAGACTTCCGACTGAATATCATAAGTTGGCTCTCGCCTATTTCCTCGTCCAATATGGGACCAATATAGGATACATCTGGTTTTGGTCAGCTAGCTCGCGAATATGTAACCTCCGACTGCACAGCATGATTTTTTTCTTGTTCGTCTTTTTAGTTCGCTTTTTAAGCAGTCGGGTTTTTGATTTTTGTTTTTTTTTTATATAACTCTTTTTATATTTTTTTTTTCGAATTAGGTACATTTAAACAAATAAGTGTTCTATGTTTTTGAAATCGTCTCTTAAAACTGTTTATTTTGATACCCCACACGATGGGATTGGAAGAAAAATTAATTGGGCTCTACAATATGGCGCCCAACAGCCGCCATTTTTCTATTTTTCATTTTTAATGTAGCCATGTTGTCATGTTTCTCGCAAGGTTAAGACAAATCGATTGACGTACGAGTCATTAAAATCAGCCAACGCGTATGGTCTCTGGATTGCCATATATACAAACATACATACCGTCGCTGCCGTCGCCCCGCGCGGACGTCTCGCTGCCGCATCGCTGCTCGCTGCCCCCACCGCGCGGAAAAATCCACAACTTAGTGGTCCTTGGTGGATACCTAACGGTGTTTACGTAAACAAATGGAGTGTTGCTCCGCGCATTCGCCAAGCCCCTTCAGGGCACGGCAGTTAGAAGGAGTCGGGAGCAGGGTAGTTGGCCTTTGTAGATAGCCTATTCAACCCCTGTCTCTGTTCCCCAGCTATCACCTGGTATGGTAGGGTGTGTCTACCCCTACGTACCAGACTCTTGGTACACAGGATGAGGGTGCATCTTGTGGTCCATCTTCTGTGGGTTCACCGGTACCCTGTCACCCAATAAGATTGGTGACAGGATAACTAGCTTATGGCTTACCCAGGTACACACTGCTGATCATTCCACCACCATCTGAAGGTAGACATACCACCCATACGCATTAAACGTTTTGGAAATACTTTCATTATGCGTACAGCTAAGGAGTGGAATTCCCTGCCGGAGTCTGTGTTTCCCGATAGCTACAATCTAGGAGTCTTTAAGTCAAGAGTGAATAGGTTGCTTCTAGGCAAGCGTGCGTCACCGTCGACCACATCATCGCTTACCATCAGGTGAGATAGTGGTCAAGCGCTAGCCTATAATTTATAAAAAAAAAAAAAAACACCTCCCAGTCTCACCCGACTGGGAGGGTAGGCTTCACACATCCCCGGGCCCAGCCAGTTGGGGAAGATCCCCAAATCTGTGACGATGCCTTCAGCAGAGTTAGAGTCAGCCATCAAGCTCATTAGGGAGAATCTGATGAAAGACCCTGAAATCCGTAGAAAATACGGTGTTGCCCTTTATAGGGTAATCAAAGCCCTTCCATCAGCTGTTGCCCTTCCACCCGCTTTGGGTCCGACCGGGGCCCCGGGACCTGTGCAATGCAAAGATCGGGACTCGCCATGGTCGCCCACCCCACCTGTCAGGCCTATTACAAGGTCTAGGTCACTCACCTTTTCCCAGGTTGAGGCTCAGACCGCTAAGCCAGACTCATGCCTATCTGACAGAGATCGCAGCTCTCTTAAGCCCCAGGCACCAGCCGTCGAGCCAAACCCACGCCAATCACGAAAAGTTCCTCCATCTGATAGACGTCAGTACGATGAGTAAAAAAAGCGCATAGCTTCCTTCCAATCACAGTCCAAGTCCAAGTCCAAATCATGGGTTAGTGACGAATATGACTCCCCCATGGAGATTGCAGCAACCCTAAGCCCTGACGAAGCGTGGGATATCCCAGATAGGTCAGAGGACTATGACACCATGTCCTCTGAAGAAGACTCCATAGTCCATTCTGGAGGTAAGAGATATAGAGGAAGAGTCCCTTTTACGTTACCAAGGCCAAAAAGGCGGTAGCAAAAACCTCACCTCAGCCAGTTCTGCCACCGGCCTCGCCCGACAGGCAACCCACTCTCGCCCCCGTTAATCAGCTCAGCGGGCTGACCGCTCCCCCAGCTCCATGGTAATAACTACCGCTAAAAAGCTTCCTGCCCCTCTACCCATTTATCTTCAAGATAAAGAGAAGTGGATTGACATTTCTAACGCTTGTGTTGAGCGTAAAATCAACTATACCAAGGATACTGCATGCCAACAGGGCACCAGAATCCAAGTCCCCACGTCCCGAGATTACCGAGAGTTAACTCGATTCCTTAAAAGTAGGAACGTTTCGTTCCACCCCTACACCCTCCCGGAAGAGAGGCCTACCTGAGTATTGATTCACCGAATTCCTAAAGAAATCTCTACGGAGGAAATCCGTAAGGATTTGTTAGTCTAGAACGTCCAAGTCACTGAAGTTCACCGATTGCATAAAGCTAGAGGCGGACAAAAGTACGACATAGTGTTGGTTAGTTGCAGCCACACTGACACACGTCACAATCCCATTTTCGGCATCAAAACCATATATCTGTGTAACCGCATATCAATTGAAAAGCCTTACCGCCCCCACGTCGTTGGTCATTGTCACAAGTGTCAACTTTATGGTCACTCTTAGACCAACTGCTACAGCACCCCCAGGTGCGTCAAGTGCCTGGGCGAATATAGCACAAAGGGCTGCCCCCGTCCCAAAGACCGCGCAGAATTCACGGAGCCTCCCAGCTGCGTGTTCTGTGGCCAGGTCGGGCACCCTGCCAATTACCGGGGCTCCTAATTCTCGCATAAAATGGCCAAGCGTCATGATGCGCCCCAAGCACGTAGAGCTCCCGATTCCCAACCGCCTCTGCGTCAAGCCCCTCATTCCGGCTTACTCCCAGTCCATTCCGGCGCTGATGGCTGATCCCATCGCAGCACCAATTCCAGTCTCCGACCCAGCGGCCCCTGCGGGAAGCAGGGGCCGCCATTTCCGCACATAGCTGGGAGGTGGCTCCCACTACCACCGCCGCCAAGTGCCCGCCCCCTTTCACCCCCTCCGGGCACAAGCCATATTTGAGCGTTGCAGAAAATATAATCAGCGCGTATTCTATATTTAAGACCCCTCAAGCCCGTGCTCTAGATGCAGAAATCCGGAATGCAGGCCCTCTCGACCCCGCTTCATGCAGCGCCATCTTTTCGAGGTACGAAAGCATCACTAGGGAACTCGATAGACTTGTCTACAAGGACGGTCAATGGGTTCGTAACTAGTACGAACATTCACTTAGCATACAAAAACGACGGTATTCGTTCCGCCCTCGCCGCCGAAGCCCGACGCGAAGTCCCTGTCAAATTTTATAAGCCAGCCCGCGATGCTGTGCCATAGTTAAATTATAGTTAGATAATAATTGTAGTTTCTCGTCCGTTATTCTCCACGTAGGCTTTTCTGAACGGATGGTAAAATCACTTTATTAGATCCAGCCTTAGTTGTCCCCCCAGTGATGCCCTGAGCCGAGGTTCAACCCCACCTGGGGTAGCCCTCAGCGTTGTCGCTTAGGTTTAGAAATTTGTGCCTGGCTGGTAGGCTAAGAGATTTGTCTCCACAGAGAAGTCCGGTTAAGCATATATCGGTCACTTTGACTGCTTGCGAGACGACAATACGAAAAAAAAAAGGAAAACATAGGGGTAACTACATTATACAGGGTGTTTGGAAGGGAGCTGTACATACGCCTAGGGTAGAAACTAGGGATAGTCTGCTACCTACCCCCGCCCATTATATTGACCTTGGCCTCAAGGTTTTTTTTTAATTTATTATTATTTTTTATTTGACTTTTTTATGATTTTTTGACTAAAACTACCTGTAGCTCAAAATCTATCCATGGGACCGGTCGGCTAATGGTCTTGTTTTAATCGTTAGAGTCTTAGGGTCCTGCAAAAAATTATTTTACACCAGAAAATTGTGGAGAAGAAAAGTTATGGGGCCTGAAGTACCGTAGTAAGGTAAAGAAATAATTTTAAGGGCAACTTTCTATGGAGTTTAAAAAAAAACTAACAGGGTTGGAGTTCTTCTGATTTTTTTAAAACATCCTCAGTCCATGCCCTTTCTAACGATATGCTAAAAGTGTAATTATCACTTTTAGTTTTAAAGTTATTAATTAATTTCCGCAACTAGGGCACTTCAAGCAAAAATTTCAACTAATGAAAATTAAATGTGTTCGATCGTAAAAGGATGGCAAATGAAACAAAAAATTTGGTAATGACTAATGTCATTAAATTACAAATTTTAATTAATTACTAATTTTAATTAATTACAAATTTTGTTCAAATTGATGACCATTGACCTGTAAACATGCTCGGCACCTCTTCCTCATCTCCACGGTCACCGTTCTAAGCAGCAGTTCCTCGCGCATTGTATTGAATGCGGCGTGGATCCTGTTAATTAGAACCTCCCTTGTTGGTACTTCTTCTGCGTACACCAACTCTTTCGCCCTTCCCCAGACGTAGAAGTCGAGTGGGGTAAGGTCAGGCGACCTTGGGGGCCAGGGAATTGGCCCACCCCGACCAATCCAAGAATTAGGAAAGCAGTTGTCCAGAAGCTCCCTCACTGCTAGGCTCCAATGAGTAGGACAGCCGTCGTGCTGGAAGACTATGGGCCGATCTTCGTCAAACACTTCTTCCGCTAAATCAGGCAAATCGTTTTCGAGAGTTGGTGTACGCAGAAGAAGTACCAACAAGGGAGGTTCTAATTAACAGGATCCACGCCGCATTCGATACAATGCGCGAGGAACTGCTGCTTAGAACGGTGACCGTGGAGATGAGGAAGAGGTGCCGAGCATGTTTACAGGTCAATGGTCATCAATTTGAACAAAATTTGTAATTAATTAAAATTAGTAATTAATTAAAATTTGTAATTTAATGACATTAGTCATTACCAAATTTTTTGTTTCATTTGCCATCCTTTTACGATCGAACACATTTAATTTTCATTAGTTGAAATTTTTGCTTGAAGTGCCCTAGTTGCGGAAATTAATTAATAACTTTAAAACTAAAAGTGATAATTACACTTTTAGCATATCGTTAGAAAGGGCATGGACTGAGGATGTTTTAAAAAAATCAGAAGAACTCCAACCCTGTTAGTTTTTTTTTAAACCCCATAGAAAGTTGCCCTTAAAATTATTTCTTTACCTTACTACGGTACTTCAGGCCCCATAACTTTTCTTCTCCACAATTTTCTGGTGTAAAATAATTTTTTGCAGGACCCTAAGACTCTAACGATTAAAACAAGACCATTAGCCGACCGGTCCCATGGATAGATTTTGAGCTACAGGTAGTTTTAGTCAAAAAATCATAAAAAAGTCAAATAAAAAATAATAATAAATTAAAAAAAAACCTTGAGGCCAAGGTCAATATAATGGGCGGGGGTAGGTAGCAGACTATCCCTAGTTTCTACCCTAGGCGTATGTACAGCTCCCTTCCAAACACCCTGTATATCATATTTTTCAGTTCATGGAATATATTTTATATTTGTCCAATACTGGAGGAGGAAATATAGGAGAGTTTTCTAGTAGGAAATAGGAAAAGGGGAAGACAGTCTTCAAGCTGTTCAAATAACTGGAATTCTCTTTCGCACTGAATATTCTTGAAAGCTTGATTTTATTTACTTTTGGAAAGGTGATCCCTTTCTGAAATTATGAGTGTGAATTTAGAGATTAGCAGCGTGACTGATGGGGACGTGTTTTCGTGGTAGCTCGGTAATTTTCTTTATTTTTATTTAAAACAAGTTTTTACACATATTTTAGGACTTCAAATCTGTGTTATTACCTATTTCAACAAAAGAACATTTTAGACACTTTATCTGCTTCGTATGATTAATCTGATCAAGATAATGATCAGAGTTTGTGAAAGAGACTGTTACCTCTGAGTATGTTTCGATGTTCATTTTTAGAGTTAGAATTCGGATAGGAACCGACTTCATGTACGACCTATGATCATGTTTCGATGTTCATTCTTAGAGTTAGAATTCGGATAGGAACCGACTTTATATAATGTAGTTGATTAATTTTGCCATGTGTTTAAACCGACTTACAGAAATAAATATCGTTAACCTTCAAAAGCCATTTATTAATTACTAACCCCCGATTTCTGAATTTAGTATTTGATATATAGTTTTTGTCTAACTCTACTTTAGCCTGAAAACCTGTCAATATTTGGCATTAAAGTATTGTTTGACACATTTTTAACTCTAAATACTCTAATCAGAATCCCGCCCTTACCCTCAGATTCCCAGCTCAAAATTATCGGAGAATTAATGTGACAAATTGTCAAGCACGCGTTACCTGCTGTGATTGGCTGTTGAAAAGTCATTCAACCAATTGAAGAGTATTAGGGAATGCGTAGGTGTAGTCTGGATTTCCGGGAAGAGCAATGAGGACACAACTTAACTGTTTAACGTATATTCGCAGACTAAATCTACCCGCAGTTCATTATTATTAAGTTACCTAAAACTACCCACTATTTACAAACATCACACCTCCACCACTATACAATACTACTCTTAAATAATAATGATAAACACAGGACAATAACATAAATCTTAACCTAACACTACGAATAAATATAACAACATAATTAACCTATACTTATTACTAACATTCTTCAATTAGCCTTTTTACAGGTTTACTTATTCGCTTTGGTATGTGATTCACTGGTGATCTAGACGGTGGCGGCAACTGTGGAATTGGTTGCTCAAAGGGAGCATTGCTCTGACTAATCTCAGTTAAATTATCTGATGTTCCGTTAAAACTCTCATCCACCTCTTCGTAAATCAGTGGTGTAACGACATCCTCACTACCACCCTGCTTTTCTGCATTACTCTCTGGACAGGTAACATCAGACAGCCGAGATGTTTGGCGAATTTGATCAACATGTCTTTTTAGTAATTGACCGTCATCCCTTACCACCGAATACCTACGTAAGCTATCTAAACCTTCTACTGTGCCTTTCACCCACTTATCCCGAGTACCGTAATCGCGAGCCCATACTGTGTCGCCCTCTCTGAACCTGCGCAGGACCCCGCCAGCGTTATCCACCTGCCGCTGCTGGGCCTCGCGAACCTTCTCCTCAACAAGACGCTCAGTACGCAATAAATCTAACCTCGAACGTAAATTCCGCCTTTGTAATAACATGGCGGGTGTTTCGCCGGTAGTACTATGCACCGTATTTCTGTAAGCAAGTAGAAAAGTTTGTAAAGCCGCATCGATATCTACCTGTTCTCTATGTGCTTTTTTAATAGCTCGCTTACATAACTTCACCGCGTTTTCTGACGCTCCGTTTGAAGAAGGGTGATACGCTGGTGAAAAAAATTGTTTAATACCATTCTTAGTTAAGAAGTTTCTGAACTCTAAACTAGTAAATGGTGGTTCTTGGTCTGATACTAACTCTTCTGGTAGACCAAATCGTGCAAAGGTAGATCTTAACATTTTTATAACGGATGACGAATTAGTGCGAGTCATTTCAAAAATTTCTAACCATTTTGATGTGGCATCAATAAGGACTAGAAATGTTGAACCTTTGTAAGGGCCCAAGAAATCAATATGAAGCCGGGTCCAGGGACGGGTGTGATACTGCCACGGCTGTATCGGCGCCCGCGGAGCCGCGTCTGCCTCCGCCGCACAAGTCTCGCACTGTCTACACATCGTTTCTACCGCTGCGTCTATATTAGGCCACCACACGTAGCTTCGAGCTAGGCTTTTCGTTTTGACTATGCCCATGTGACTGCAATGTAACTGTTTTAAAACGGAATGCTGTAGTGATAACGGAATAACCATGCAATAGCCCCACATAACACACCCGCACTCTGTGTATAGTTCATTGCGTCTCACGAAATATGGTTGAATTTCATCATCGGGGCAATTTGTTGGCCATCCTGATTGAATATATGCTATAACCCTACTGAGATTCTTATCACGCGCCGACAATTTTTTTACCTCTGTACTCGTAATCGGTAAAAAAAATTCAACGAAATTTACGTACGTATTTTCGTTGCACTTATTTGCATTGCGTTGCTTGTGAGGTAAACGTGACAACGCATCCGCACAGTTCTTACTTGACGAAACATATTCTATATCGTAAGTATATCCGGATAACAAAACTGCCCAACGCTGTAACCTCGAAGCGGCCATCACCGGTATGCCTACTTTATCACCTAGTATATACGTCAATGGTTTATGATCCGTCCGAAGCAGAAACTTGCGACCGTACAAGTACTGGTGAAATTTACGAACTCCGTAAACAATAGCGAGCGCCTTCCTATCTATCTGTGAGTATGCGCGCTCCGCTGTGGTTAGCGAACGTGACCCATACGCCACCGGTCGCTCGCCGCCAGATGTCGCGTGCGAAATCACCGCGCCGATGCCTACACTGCTCGCATCGGTCGTCAGAATTAAGGGTAACTCGGGTGAATAGTGTATTAATATTTCACTACTCGCTAATAGGTGCTTCACCTTATCGAACGCATCCTGACATCCCTTGTTCCATTCGTACTTAACCCCAGCCTTCAATAAATTATATAAGGGCGCTAAAATCGTACTTATGTTCTTAACGAATTTTCCGTAATACATAACCATACCGATGAATTCCCTCAGCTCAGAAACGTTCGCGGGCGCCGGCGTCTCGACGATCGCGGTCACCTTGTCCGAACAAGTGTGCACTCCTTCCTTACTTATCGTGTGACCCAGATAGTCAACCGAATCTGCGAAGAACACGCACTTATCTTTTTTTACCTTCAACCCGTATTTCTTCAAACGGTCAAAAACACTACACAAATTACGCAAATGCTCGTCTGTTGTTGACCCCGTTATAATTACATCGTCTAAGAAAACCCCCACCTGGAGCAAGTCTGCAAGTAATTGTTCTAACAACCTCTGAAAGATACCCGGGTTCGAAGAAAGGCCATAGACCAGACGATTGTACATGAACATACCCTTGTGAGTATTGATTACCGTATATTTCCTAGTGTCGTCAAGTTCTAATTGTGCGTATGCCTGAGACAAATCAATTTTACTAAAACGTACACCCCCTTTCAAACGCAGCAATAGTTCCTCAACCCTAGGTAAAGGATAACGGTCCATTTCTATAACTTTATTTAATGTTAGTTTGTAGTCGGCACAAATCCTAATGTTACCATCCTTTTTGACGACGGGCACTATGGGTGTGGCCCAGTCGGAACGCTCGACAGGGGAGAGAATGCCGTCGGGCACCAGCTGTTGCAAAGCTTGCTCCACCGGCTCGCGTAACGCGTATGCGAGCGGCCTCACGCGCATGAACACTGGCCGCGCCCCCTCTCGCACGTGAATGCTCACCGTACCACCAGTGAATCTGCCCAGGCCCGCCGCGAACACATCACAATATCTGGAACTGAAAACGGCCTCATTGAATACTTCATCTTTAGACAATAGTGTATTGTTACACTCGTAATTTAGTACTGGTAACTGTATTTTTAATTCGGCCATCCATTGCCACCCTAATAGAACCGTTTTCCCATGATCTATAACATATAAGTCTAACTTCTTACATTCATTTCTATAGCGTACCACGGGTCGTATCACTCCGAGAGGTTTTACTGTCTCGCCTGTATAATAACGTAGTGTCAATCGACACGGTTCTAAATACAAGTTCTTAAATAAAGTAGAATAGCATTCTCCGCTTATACATGATACGGCACTACCGGTATCACACTCCATCTTAATATCGGAACCGTTCACGTTCAAGGTCACGTACATGGGCTCACATCGGGTTGCAGATATTTGACAAACATCAACAAATATTACCTCGTCGCTTCATGTGCTGTCGCTTTCGCCATCTTCTATCACCTTACCGACGTCGATGTGGTTGTGCCCCGCTATGTTCGGGCACATACGACGCAGATGTCCCTGCCGGTTGCAAACACGGCATACGTATCGTGCGAATTTGCACGAGGTTGTGTCGTGACGTGCGCCGCATGCTCGACACTGCTGGTGTGGTTGCGCACGGCCAACAGGCGCGGCCACGTGTGCAGACGCAAGCGCTGGCCGAGACGGACGAGCCGCGGCCGCGCGCCACACGCGCGCGCCTTGCGCTTCGCCGCCGCTCCGCTCCGCTGCCGCTGACGTGTCGCGTCGACGACCGGCCCATACGGCCTGACAAACGACTTCATTCGAATTCTGCCTGTCCGATGACCTTCCGTGACCTTCGACCACGGCTGCATCCTTCTCGGCCGCTTCCATGCTCACTGCCAATTTATATGCTTTGCCAAAGTCCAGATTATTTTCAGCAAATAATCGTTGTCTGATGATTTCACTTCGCAATCCACAGACTAATTGGTCCCTCAAACTTTCTTCCAACCACGTCCCAAACTCACAGTCCTTGGACATTTTTTTTAACACCGCTGAGTAATCCGATATTGATTCTCCTTCTTTTTGCTTCCTGTGCCTAAATTTATAGCGTTCGGCTAATTCACTCGGCTTAGGCTGTAGGTGTTTCTCCATAATGTCCGTTATTTGTGCAAACGTTTTATTTTTTGGTTTAACCGGCGTACACAAGTTAACCAGCAACTCGTAACTTTCCGCTCCCATTACGGTTATTAACGTAGGCACTTGTAACTCACTCGTTATTTTATTTACCAAGAAGTATTGTTCTAAACGTTCCACGTACAGTTTCCAATTGTCATTATGGACTTTGAACTCCGCAATTTTTCCGATCGACATTTTGTAATTATTAGCACTTATCAAGTTATTCACGCGTAGGTATCGAATCGAATTCGTCGCCACTGAAGAGTATTAGGGAATACGTAGGTGTAGTCTGGATTTCCGGGAAGAGCAATGAGGACACAACTTAACTGTTTAACGTATATTCGCAGACTAAATCTACCCGCAGTACATTATTATTAAGTTACCTAAAACTACCCACTATTTACAAACATCACACCAATCACAGCAGATAACGCGTGTTTGACAATTTGTCACATTAATTCTCCGATAATTTTAAGCTGGGAAACTGGGGGTAACCCCCGATTTCTGAATTGAGTATTTGATATATAGTTTTTGTCTAACTCTACTTTAGCCTGAAAACCTGTCAACATTTGGCATTAAAGTATTGTTTGACACGTTCTTAACTCCAAATACTCTAATCAGAATCCCGCCATAACCCTCAGCTGTGATTGGCTGTTGAAAAGTCATTCAACCAATCACAGCAGATAACGCGTGTTTGACAATTTGTCACATTAATTCTCCGATAATTTTTAGCTGGGAAAATGGGGGTTAATCTTTTCTTTATTACAGAACACACTTTAATGTTACCTATTATTTGGTCAAGTCACATTTCGATAGTACTTGAAATTCCAATATTTTTAATGACACTTTTTTGATAGAAAGTCATTTTCTTGAGCCTAGTCACATGAGTAGATAAACGGCACAGAGACAAAGCTTTCTAAGAACGTGCAAAATTGTTACCTATTTTGGTAGGGTTGTCAAAATAGGTGAAAACAAAAACAAACCATTTATTAAATAGTTTTATTATTTATTATGTATGATAGAATACTTTACAAATTACTTACACTAATAATTTTCTTTTTATAATTTTTGTTTTTTAACAATTTATTGTTTCTTTTAATTGTGTGATAAATTCGGAATCTAACATAAAGTTTCCCTCGTGAGGAGACTATCCTGATTCCGGTCTGCTGCAGCAGTTTATGGTGGAGATCATGTTTAGCAAACAAAATTAAATTTAAATGCCTACAACGTTTCGAGTCCATGCTTCTATCCGTTAAAGAGTTCCCTCGTAAGGAGACAATGCTGGCTGCAGTAGCAGTTCATGATAAAAATCGTGTAAAACTATTGGAAAAAAACTAACATACAAAATTTCGTGTATTTGCTTTTACCCGTTGAAGAGTTCCCTAGTCTTCTATCTCTGTCATATTATTGCATTGTCACTGAAGTTACTATTACGGACGATTGGTGGACTGTATAATAATGTAAAATGAAACACTTTAGATAGTTACTCGTTGTTAATGTTATGATAGTTGTAAACTCAAATCACATAATATATCGAATGGCACCAAAGCCTTCATGTCAATCGTCAAAAAACATTGTCAGTACAAAAATAGCTAAAAGGTTTAATATATAAACAACCAGCCAGTCGCCAACATTCCGGACCCCTAGTGGAGCACTAAACTCTGGTGGCTACTGGCTGGGTATGTGCAACAAGCGGCAGAAGCTTACGGACTGGTCGGCGCAAGATACCTCCTTTGGTAGCAACGTCTGCGACACGAACCAGTCCGTCAGGTCCTGGAAAGGTTTTGTTTATCCTACCAAGAAGCCAAAGAGCCCTTGGAAGTGTATTGTCCGCTATAAGGACCACGTCACCCTCGCATAATCCAGACTCGCTTCTGTTTCGGCCTCGTGGAATTAGAGTAGGCAGGTACTCAGCCAGCCATCTTGCCCAGAAATGTTCAGCAAGCCTAAGAGCGAGCCGCCAATCAGTCGCTCGTAATGAGTCTGCATCCGGAAGTTTGCAGGGCCATGATGTCACTGATGAAGATCCGAGGATGAAATGAAAAGGCGTTATAGCCTCTGGGGCGTCTGGTGAGTTTGGTACATAAGTCAATGGCCTGCTGTTGACGATCGATTCCGCTTCGATAAGCAACGTGGTAAGAACTTCTTCTCGAGGTGCTCTGTCCTTTAATGTGACTCGTAGAGCTGTCTTCACCGAGCGTACCAGCCTTTCCCACGCTCCACCCATAAATGGCGAGGCAGGTGGAATAAAACGCCAGGAGATCTTGCGGCTGGTCGCGAAGTTTTCTACTGCCTCATCGTAGAGTGATGCAAGCTCACGCTTGGCTCCAACAAAGCAGGTTGCGTTGTCGCAGAAGATTGTAACTGGAGTCCCTCGCCGGGAAATTAGGCGTCTAAGGCTCATTATTGCAGAGCTAGATGATAATGAAGCGACTACTTCCAGATGTAGAGCTCTTGTAACAAGGCATGTGTAAAGAGCCACCCACCTCTTTTCGCGTCGTCGGCCAATTGCAACTTCTATGGGGCCGAAATAATCTAAACCAACATGCGTAAACGGCCGTGTGTGGTGGTCTAGCCGCTCTGGTGGCAAGTCGCCTGTTGTTGGTGTTACTAAACGACCATTCTGTCTTCTGCATTGTAGACACCCTTTGGCTATGCTTCGGATGGTAGCCCTAGCCCGTAGAATCCAAAATGTCTGCCTTATTTCATTGAGCACAAGCTCATGGTTCCCATGTCCGGCTTCAGCGTGTTTATGCAAAATTATTAAGTGTACAATACGATGACGACCGTCAAGAATGATCGGTGACTTAACACTCTCACTCACCCCAGGAGCGGATTTTATTCGTGAGTATAATCTAATCAGACCATCTTTGACAAGAACCGGGGCGAGTGCGGCTATGCGACTGGTCTTGGGTACAGGTTGCGAGGCTTTCAAAATCTTCAGTTCTTCGGCAAAGCTGTCTATCTGAATCCTTGAGAAAAGCATCTTCTCTGCTTGAAGAATGTCATCAGCTGAAAGATGCGAGGGGGGCGTAGTATCATGAACAGATTTCGATAGTAAGCGCGGTGAACTGGATTTTGACCAAAACTTTCGTACGGCTTGGAAAACGCGGGCCGTAGATCTTAGTAACCGTAGCCAGCTGCTAAAACGAGCTGCGTCTGGAACCGGCGGAACTAACAATGGATTGTCTACAAGAAGCCCTACGTACTCTGGTTTTAACTCAGAAGTACGTAAAACTTCATCAATGATGTGTTCTGGTTCATGTGGCCATTCTGAGGGTGAATCGATAAGAAAAGATGGGCCAGTGAACCATCTATGCGATGATGTAAATTCAAAATGTTTTGGCTTAGTAGCATCGTCTGCGATGTTGAGTTCGCTAGGAAGCCATTTCCAATTGGATGGATTCGTAAATTCTAAAACTTCGCCTAACCTGTGGGCTACAAACGGCTTAAAACACCGCGCGTCGCTGCGAATCCACTTTAAGACCGTTGTGGAGTCAGTCCAGTAGAAAACAGCGGAAGGTTGTGTCCGATGAGCATTCAAAATAGTTTGTGCAAAACGCGTCGCGATCAGAGCAGCCTGCAGTTCAAGGCGTGGAATAGAAAGTGGTTTTAAAGGTGCAACACGCGCTTTGCTGCCTATCAACGCTAAACTAACTGAACCATCAACGAACTCATAACGCCAATATGCAACGGAGGCATAAGCCTGTTCCCCCCCATCGGCTATAACGTGAAGTTGAGTGCTGCACTGCTCTGATTTGCCTACGTACCACCGCGGAATACGGAGATTAGCTGCAGAATCAATCTGATCAAACCACGACTTGCAGTCGACTTCATACTTGGGTGGGATCGGCGAATCCCAGTCAGTCCCTTCCCTCCATAATTTTTGTATCAAAATTCTACCTTGGATAACTATTGGCATGATCAGTCCTAAAGGATCGTAGACGCTCATAACACTGGAGAGTAAACTTCGTTTAGTTATCGTGCATACGGCACTGTGATTGCGACACGTGCGAAACCCTAAAGTATCGTTCAAAGGATTCCACTTTACGCCTAAAGCACCTACGTCATTATTTAAAGGCAGGTTGACATCAGAATTTGAGTCGCTACAAAGCTCTTTGGGTACTAAAGCAAGTGCCTCGGGCACGTTCGATACCCATGAACGCATTTCAAAACCACATGAGTTGTGAACCGTGACTATATCGGAGGCTAAACGTTTCGCGTCGGGGAGGTTAAACTCACTCCCAATATAATCGTCCATGTAGTGGTTGTGAATGATCGCGTGAGTAGCTGCTGGATATTTGTGCTCAAATTCCTTAGCATTTTTGTTTTTAATGAACATTGCTATAAAAGGGCTAGATACAGCGCCAAAAATTAAAGACGTCATCCTATATTCTTTGACGGTATCCTGAGAGTTCCCATTGCGCCATAAAAACCGTAGCGCATCACGATCGTTTTCTTTCATTTTTATTTGAAGAAACATCTCCCTTATATCGGCATTAAACGCGATCGGTCCTTCTCTAAAACGGAACAAAATGTTTAAAAGAGACTGCAATAGATCCGGACCTTGCAGTAGCATTTCGTTCAAACTTACACCTCTAGTGACTGCTGCTGCGTCGTTCACCACTCTCAACTTACGCTTCTGTGGATGGTACACACCAAAATGTGGTAAGTACCATCTCAAAGAAACGCCAGCCGAGGACTTGTCCCTGAGAAAGTTGTCGTGGAAGGTAGAGGGTGCGCATTCTTCTGCATAACCTTTTTGAACTATGCTTTCAATATATTTTTTGTAAGCTAACGCAAGTGTGCTATCTTTGGCCATCTGTTTTTCGAGAGACTTGAGTCGTGATAAGGCGTGAGGGTAACTATCTGGAACGTCGTTTGTTACCCTTTCCTTCCAAGGCAAGCCTACCTCAAAACGTCCTGTAGCCAGTCGCTGAGCGGAAGACTCTACCAAACTTACCGCACGTGCATCGTCGTTGTTTTGTCGGGTGGCAAGCTTCTGGATGCCTAAAGAATCTACTTCATATTGTTTTTTAATTAGTGCCTCAAGAGAGTTGATTGTCCTTGACGCGTAATCTACCTCACAAACATTGTTGACAAAATCTACCGGTTTAGTCGACGGGGACATAGCGCCGTGTAGAGCCCAGCCCAAAAGCGTTCTTGAGGCGACAGGTTCGTTTTTCTTACCTACTCGCATCTCACGGCTTAAAGACAAATGCCAATCGGCCGCTCCAACGAGCACAGTTGGCGTAGCGTCTTGATATTCTAACATAGCCGACAGATCCAACAAATGGTTGTATTTTGATAAATCAAGCATGTCGGTGCTTTGAGGAGTAAGACAAAGAGGGGTAATACTGCGTGCCCCTTGGACTAAGTGGCGTTCAGGCATGTTGCGCCCTCGAATGTAAAAATTGACAAAACATACCTCAGTGTCGAGGTACATACCCCCTACCCCTGTAACACGTAGTTTCTGTCGGTCCGTGGTGTCAGCTCCGATGCGCGCAGCTACGTCACCGTCGATAAGTGTAGCGGTGCTGCCCTCATCAAGAAGCGCAAACGTATCAAATGTGTCGCGTAGACCTTCTAAAGTGACAGGTAGAATCTTGAGCAGTCCTCGCCTACCAGCTGCAGGTACCCCGATCGTGTTAGCCACCACGTTGCCGCCGTCAGCTTGAGTAGGCACGATAGTGTCATTCTTTGAAGAGCTCTGCAGAGAAACAGTATTATTAGCGGAGAGGTTACTATTAGATACCGATTTGTCACCGTGAAGGAGGGCGTGGTGGCGCCTGTCGCAGCTACTAACACCGCATCGCTTAGTCTGGCATGTGTTCCATGTATGTGGGCTAGACTTCAGGCATCTATAGCACGTTTTGGTTTCTTTTATCCAGCGCCATCTATCGTCAACTGAAAGCGATGAAAACGCTTTACATGTTTTAACAGAGTGGGGCCCTTGTTTACAGTATGCACACTGTGTCGTTTTGTCATTCGAGGTAGTAGCATGAACATTCAAATCTTTCGTTACGTTTGGCTTATAAAATGGTGCCTTACTTTGCGACGAGCTCGGCGTTACGTCAACCAAAAAGTTGTAATTGAGTTGTCGTTCAGCTTCGATCACTAAGAACCTAGAAAGCAACTCTAGTTTAGTAACCGTTGGCTCAAAAGGTTTGTGAGTAGCTGCGTAATCCGTAAAACGGTCTCGCGTGTGTTCATTAAGTTTTAAAAGGACCGTACGAAGAAGCTCGAGTGATGATAGGTACTCGTGCTGCTGAAACAATTTTATAATGGCAACGCAGTTCCTCAGCTTGTTGGCCAGAATGTTTAAATGTTCTGCGTTACCTATTTTAATACTGCGTAGACCGGCAATCTCGTGTGCGACCAGCTGCTCTGGACGCGCGTAGTTTTTCTCCAAAGCAGTCATCACCTCCTCGGGATCTTGTGCCTGCCATAAAATTGAAGAAACGGCTGCCCGGGCGACACCACGAACGGCGGATGTTAAGCGAGCTAAATTTTCTGCGGGCGTGAAAAAGGTTTTAGTTCGCTCATAAGTACACTTGAAAGCTAACCATTCATCTATATTGCCTGTAAAAGGAATCAGCTCCGGCTTTCTTGGGCGATCGGGTAAAGATGAAAAAGCCTTCGCAAGCTGAACAATCGGATCGCCTACCGCTCCACAAGTCACAGTGTTACCTACGGGTGCTTGAACGCGTAATACGCGTGGTTGTGGGTCAAGTGCCATGTTGGGTGCGTTTTGGTTGCCCACCCACGTTGTTACACGTTCTTTGTGCGAACTACGGGAAGAGACGCTACCAGACCTGTCAGAATGTGCTGCCAGGGAAGCAAGTTTTGCGCACAGCTCCAACTCGTCAGCTTTTTGCTGTTGAAGCGCAAGTTCGCGCTCTCGCTCTCGCTCGCGCTGTTCACGTTCGCGCTCTCGCTCTGCTAGCTTGCATTCACGCTCTACGCGACGTTGCTGAATTTCGGCCTCTATGGCCAGTTTTTTAGCTAGAATAGAAGAGCTTGAAGAGCGTCTTGTGTATGTTGACTGACCTCTGTTTCCGTGCGGCTGATGTTGAAGACCGGAACTAGCCGGGAGTACAGTCGTTTCTTGCTGTGCAATGTTTGTAGTAGCTCCCGCCGCCAGTTGAGAACCTTCAGCGATGTGTGCCGCTTGATGCGATCCGCTCGGCTGTGGCTCGGCGCGCTCGCGGAGAGGGGGTGGAGAATTGTCCTCGCGATGTGCTTCGCCTGGGCCTTGTGTCGTCGGATTCGCATTTTGCGATTTAGTTTGACTACGAGTAACTACCATTGTGAAAATGACGTTTGTGAAAATAAAATTATGAAAACTAGGATGAAATGGTATAAATTTAGGATTCGTAAGGACCAAATATTACGGACGATTGGTGGACTGTATAATAATGTAAAATGAAACACTTTAGATAGTTACTCGTTGTTAATGTTATAATAGTTGTAAACTCAAATCACATAATATATCGAATGGCACCAAAGCCTTCATGTCAATCGTCAAAAAACATTGTCAGTACAAAAATAGCTAAAAGGTTTAATATATAAACAACCAGCCAGTCGCCAACAGTTACGTTTACAAAATTTCAGCTCAATCAGACATCGGAAAGTGGTTCAAATCTTACTTGCAATATTTGAACTTAACACACATACCTACTACATACCAACCCACCCACATACCTACAATTGTTTAGTAAAAGCTTGTAAAAACAATAAAAAGGTGAAAACACACCGTGGAGTACCCTCTTCATATCAAAAAAAGGATCATACAATAAAATAAAGGTACTCAATTGAAAAAGTAATAATCCAATATTTACTTACCTATTGTACTACTTGGGATAGTTAAAGTATGATATTTTTTTTATTTTGTCTAGTATTATTCATACACACAGTATAATAAACAAACATTATTAATAATAAAACACAACGTTATTACATTAAAATATTCAAACTTGCAACTAACAAAACAAACAACGTGCGTTGCACAGACCCTGAGATTGTCCACTGGCTGTGCCTACGTAAACTGGTTTTTTTCAGTCTCGCCGCGTACGCGACAACCGGCCAGTAGCCACGCACTCATGCGTCCGCGTGCTTGTAGTAGTGCAACTGATTCGCGCGGTTGTATGAAGTTTTGTCCAAAGACCTTATACTTCTTACTACTAGACTGTGCACTACAGCGAAAAAAACGGTCCGAGCGAGAGGGCTCCCGTTGGTAGTGTATCTCTTTCTAATGAGGTGACCATGACCAAACTTAACAAGGGACAAATTGATTGTAAAAACAATAGTGTAAGTATCTCGATATATGTATATATCCTACCTAACTACGCTACCTACACCTACCAAATTCAAGGAAAAAAAAAGAAACGTGTGTATATTTTTTGGAATCTACATCACTTACCGTATGGTGTCGGGCGTAAAGAATTTCAACATCCCATGTTTTTCCATTGGTGTCATAAGAGGCGACTAAGGGACAAACAAGAGAATGGGCAGTAGCGTTCTCTGTGCATTTGTAACAACCATACTGGGATCGCCAACCCGCCTGCAAAGCACTCCCTATGAATAGCACAAATAAAACATAGCCCCTAGTGCCCGGCAGCCTGCCTACCCTCGACTACGGTAGCGATCTAGGTTAAGGTATGGCAAGGGGTGCAAAGAATCCCGGACGAGATCCGGCTACCCCAAATACCGACGACAGGACCTGGCAACGTACAACACGCGCACACTCCGGACTCCGGACCGACGATAAGATCACCGAACTCGAAGAGGAATTGAGCAGTTTACGATGGAGTATTATAGGGTTATCTGAAGTTCGAAGAGAGGGGGGGGACTCGATAACCCTCAAATCCCAAGTCTGGATAAGTCTTGTTCTTCAAGACTCATCGTATAGATAGGAACAAAGAGCTCTCTGATCTTACTCTCAAGCTCATGAAGGAGAGGCGTGGGATGATCCTGCAGTATTCAGACGATGCTTTGAAATACCCCAAAGGATCTCAATTATTTAACATATTTTCCAGTTGCGTAGACAGTTGAGAAACTTAACTTCACCAATTTTATTCCACTAGGAATCAATTTGCGAATAATATTAACAGCCGCTGAATTTTACTCGAACAAAACCCGCCAAAAACGCCACAAACCTGGTAGTCCTACATTTAATATTACCAGGCCCAAACATTTAAAAGTACTACTCTTACTCAGTATTAATGAATTATTTTTTAAATACAATGAATTGATTAATTAAAGGAACTGTAAAAATATTTAAATACGCTTCAAAGTTTCATAGACTTTGAAACGTATTTAAATATATTTTTTATTCGTCCGTTTTGGTATTACATAAAAAAGAAAATATTAAATTTTCTACCATTTCTACCAAACCCAATGATTAGTTGAGCTGGCAAGATGTCAGACAAGGACACACTACCAGCGGGCACCCTCTCGCTCAGGACCGCTTTTGGTTAGCTACCGCTTATAAGGGAATAGCTAACCTAGATGTATTGTAATAGATTTCATTTTAGCTATACAAAAATTTTTGGTGCACAGTCTAGTAGTAAGAAGTATAAGGTCTTTGGTTTTGTCTCTGTTCCGTTTATCTACTCATGTGCCGTCAAGAATGTCAGATGATAGAGACGTAACAAAATAGTCTACATCTAAAAAGTCTACAAGAAAAGGTTAACGCAGCCAACGACATGTAAATCATTCTCGACTATTACTGCACAGTCTTAACACCATTTCGAAATTCGAACTAGATTCAAGTTTAAAATTCGCTATGTTTTTTTTTTAAACAAATGACATGAAATGAATGACATTTGTTTTTAAAAATAAAGAGCACAAAAAACTGTGTAGCAATATCTAGTATGTTTTTTGGTGGACCGGTCGATGTGGCTACGCTTAGGGAAGGTTTCTGTCCATCCAGCAGTGGACGTCTTTAAACTGAAGTCATGATGATGATGCACTGTGAAGAGCTATAGACCAGGGTCGATAATTTTTGAAAAGAAAAAAATATATAGTAGGATGAAACCCATTGGAAAAGGAAGAGAATATACCAAAAATTAAAGGAAAAATAATTTACGGGCGATCTGAGGTCGGGAAGGGGAAGGGGGTGAGTTTTTAAGGGTGAAAGCACTGAGACTGAAGAAACTTTTTTCACATAACCTTAAAATGTATGTGGAAAATTCAAATAACCGAGTTTTTGCTTTTAAATTTTTATCTTTGACAACTTTTAATTTATTTTCACTTATTAAGGTAAAAATTTACCTTTTTATGTCTAAAATACACTGTTATTTTTTTTATTTAAAATATTAATTTTTTCTACTTATTTTGACTTAATATCGAAAAAGCTACCCTAATTTTCAATCGAAAATTCTCCTGTCAAAATATCTGCTTTTTTAGAAAAGTCTGTGGGTTCTTTGTTCGTTGAAATCTCTACTTTTTGATAGTGTATAAAAATATACATAACTATGATACATATAATTTAAATTAAAAACGAAATAACAGGTAATAAGGCCCAGACCCTCCTAGTCCCTTCCCTACTTCTCTATAAAATACCTTTTGATGGGCTAAAATTTTCGGTAGGTCACTCAGGTATATCAGTTATCTTAAAATAGCAATAAATAGGCATCTACGCATATAATTTAAGAAATATTCTACAATTTACTCAAAATATTGTAGATGTCTTAATAAATATTAACTTTATTTTTTGCATTTTCTGAGATAATTTACAATATTAATGTATATTTTTTTACACCATCAGAAAGTAGAGATTTCAACGAACAAAGAGTCCACCGACTTTTAAAAAAAAGCAGATATTTTGACAGGAGAATTTTCGATTGAAAATTAGGGTAGTTTTTTCGATATTAAGTCAAAATAAGGTGAAAAAATAAATATTTTAAATAAAAAAAAATGCATTGTGTTTGGGACATAAAAAGGCAAGTTTTTACCGAACTATATGAAAAACAATAAAAAATTGTAAAATATAAAAATTAAAAACGAAAATCTTGGGTATTTGAATTTTTCACATACATTTTGAGGTTATGTGAAAAAGTGTCAATTCAAAAGAAGTAGATGTTTTTATTATCTACAACTTTGCCATTTAACTTTTTTCCATAGGACTTGTAGTTTTGCCGGAAATCGAGATTTAATAAACCTTTTTCACCTTTAAAAACTCACCCCTTCCCCTTTCCGACTTTAGATATTATTTAATTAATTTATTTATTTATTTATTAAGATAAAAAAAAAAAATATTTTTCCTTTAATTTTTATAATATTCTTCTTCTTGCCCAATGGGTTTCAACCTACTATTTTTTTTTTCACTTTTTATTTTTTTTAAACGCACTCCTGGACCCTGCCTAGCGAGCATAGGCGTACCCAAGATATTTGTGACAAGACATGATAAATTATGTCATGTCTTTCAATTTGTCTTAAATGCTAGCACGGGTCAAACATGTGACATATTTTAAAGGCGCAACATAGGCATGTTGCGCTCGCCGGGCAGCAACAAGAAAGGCTTCTTGTTGCTGCCCGGCGAGCACGGCCTACTGTGCACGGCTTGAGTCACACATTTCATCGCAGTTTGGGCTATAAAGCCGTTTTGTCCTAAATAATAGCACCGGCGGCGCGAGAAAATTTCCTGACGTTTATTTGGGACTCATCGGGTCTTAATTGCTAATACGGGCGCACCCATTTTGTCACAAATGTCACATTTTGACAGATGATTTAGACAAAATTTTCACTTTAGTTCGGAGGTGGTGATACAATTTTATAGTTGAAATAAAATATATTTTACTACTGCACCAAATGGCAATAAATTCATTTTGTGTGTATGGTGATCAATGCTTATTAATTAATTGAAATGTGACAGGATTATTAATTAATTTTATATTATTACTTTTTCATAATTGTATTTTTTTTATTGTTGTTTTTATTTTTATTTTGATTATTATTTTTTATATAATTATTTTAACATTTTTAAGTATTTCTTACATTAAATCCCCAAAAACATTTAAAATATAAAAAATAGGGGCCCACCGGTATTGGTCCAGGCTATTATATTTTTTTATCTACACCCATGCTATAAAAGTTCTTGAAACAGTTAGCTTATTGCCAACATTAAAACAGCCAGTGTCATAGTAACCATAATATCATCCAAACGGGTGTTATAATGTTGTACTAAATTTCATAATGCAACTCCTTTTTTACTCATCAAACAGCCACATTCTCATGGCATCTTTATGAATTTCAAAAAAAGAACATTTTCATGCACGCCCGTTTCACTACCACAGCGCCGTAATTTAAAAAAACTTATTCGAATTTTTGAATTGACGTCGTATCCCGCCATTTTTGTCCATTTTTGTATTGAAAAAAAAAATGTTGTTTACAAAAATGAGTGATACAAGCTTTGATAACACACCACCAGATATTTCTAATGCAGCAAAGGACATTTCTAACCAATTATTACCAGAAAAGTCGAGAAAACATTATGAAAAGACATACTAAAATTTCATGAATTGGAATAGTTATTTATGCTACAAGTGCGGCAGGTAGGTGATTTCCGATGAGTGGCATTTTATATTCACGAGCGACCGAAGCGAGTGAGTGGATAAATCGACACAAGTCGGAAATCATCTTACGTACGTGTATCATACAACATTTTACTATGCATTGTGCGAGGAAATAAATAAATAAATAAAATGGCGGGCATATTCAAGCGCGTTCAGCATATCCACAGATTAACTAATAGTTCCTCGGGCATATCTACTGTGCTTGTGCGAATAGCTGTCACATCGTAACGCAATAAGGCACGAGCAAAATATACGTTTTGCCAAACATATTTAATGGATATTTAAAATTAATTTATTGATCAAAATCTAAATCTATAGTAATTAAAAACGCCTAAAATGAAGTATTAGTTTTATTTTACCTTTTATATGAATGATAATAAAAAAAAAGTATATAGGGCTGACGTTGGAGCTAAAAATTAAAAAAATACAGGAAAGTAAAAAGCACTAGTGAAAAAAAGTGACACTTTCCGCAAAGTTTGGCTGCTTGGAAAACAGCTCTTTTCGAGGATGTGCATTGTAAAATATCAAAGAGTAGTACATCATTTTCTGAAGATGTGCTATTAGTATATTTTCAAGAATTATCAGAAAAATTCAAATCTTCATCCGTATGCTTCTATTCAATGCTGAAATGTACGCTAAGTATTAATACCCTATGGTTTCAGAACCTATATAGAGGATTCATATCATGGGTGTAGATAAAGTCTTGTATGCAACTGTTATAATTAGGTATTATAACACTCCGTATGGTGTCGGACGTAAAGAATCTCACCATCCCATATCTTCCCGTGGGTATCGTAAGAGGCGACTAAGGGATACACCAGAGAATGGGCAGCAGCGTTCTCTGTTCTCTTCAACAACAAACTGCGATCGCCAACCCGCCTGCCAAGCGTGGCGATTAAGGCAAACCCCCCCAAACCAAATGAATAGCACAAATAAAAAACGGCCCCGATTGCCCGGCAGCCCGTCTACCCTCGACTACGGTAGCGGTCGAGGCGATAGCGTGGCAAGGGGTGCGAAGAATCCCCGGAGTGAACCCGGCTACCCCAATAAACACCGACGACTGGCCCTGGCAACATACAACACGCGAACACTCCGGACAGACGAGAAGATAGCCGAACTCGAGGAAGAATTGAGCAGGTTGCGATGGAGTATTATTGGGTTATCTGAAGTCCGAAGAGAGGGGGAGGACTCGATAATCCTCAAATCCGGTAACCTGCTTTATTTCCGAGAGGGTGACCGGCAGTCCCAGGGTGGTGTCGGGTTTATCGTCCACAAGTCCCTTGTGAACAACGTGGTGAAGATCGAGAGTGTGTCGACCAGGGTGGCGTACCTTATACTCAGAATATCCTCGAGATATTCGCTGAAGGTCATACAGGTCTACGCACCGACCTCGGCACACCCCGACGACGAGGTAGAGACCATGTATGAGGATATCTCTATAGCCATGCATGGTTTCAAAACTCACTTCACCGTTGTCATGGGGGACTTCAACGCAAAACTGGGCAAACGAGACGAGGATGAGCTGCAAGTGGGGCAATTTGGAGTTGGACGTCGGAACCACCGGGGTCACCTACTGGCCAGTTTTTTGGAGAAGGAGGGCCTCTACATGATGAACTCCTTCTTCAGAAAGCGTGAGCATAGGAAGTGGACCTGGCAAAGCCCCGATGGTGCAACAAAAAACGAGATCGACTTCATCATGTCAACCAAGAAGCAAATGTTCAATGATGTCTCCAGTCGTCCAGCACAGATCCAGATCCAAAACCCCGAGAGCTTTCAGCTCGAACTCCAGAATCGTTTCGAGTGCCTAGGTAGCTCCGTGGACGAATACAGCGACGGGTTCGTGGAAGCTGTCCATACGGTCGGGTCTAAGTTTTTCAAGACCCGCCGTACAGATATAAACAAAAAGATTTCTGATCCTACTCTCAAGCTTATGAAGGAGAGGCGTGATATGATCCTTCAGTCTTCAGACGATGCGTTGAAATACCGGCAGCTTAATAGACGGATCTCAAAGTCCTTGAAAAGCGACCTCCGCCGCTATAATACTGAGCGTATTAAAGACGCAATTGAGCGGAATAAGGGCTCCAAGGTCTTTGCAAGAGATCTGTCTATTGGGCAGAGCCAGCTCACGAAACTGAAGACCGACGATGGCAGGATCATATCCGCCAAACCGGAGCTTCTGAGGGAGATCGAGAAATTCTATGGGCAGTTGTACACGTCAACCAGTAAACCCGTCGCGAATCTAGTAAAAGACCCTAGAGCTAGATTGACCCGTCACTATACCGAAGACATACCGGACGTCAGCCTGTAACAGATTAGGATGGCTCTTAAACAGCTTAAGAACAACAAGGCACCGGGTGATGACGGCATTACGGCCGAACTCCTGAAGGCGGGTGGAAAACCAATACTTAAGGCCCTTCAGAAGCTGTTTGGTGCCGTCATACTCGAGGGGAAAACGCCACAGGCATGGTGCAGGGGTGTGGTGGTACTCTTTTTCAAGAAGGGTGACAATGCCCTGTTGAAGAACTATAGGCCCATCTCACTTCTTAGCCATGTCTACAAGCTGTTTTCAAGAGTCATCACGAATCGTCTCGCGCGCAGGTTTGACGATTTCCAGCCTCCCGAACAAGCCGGATTCCAGGCTTTAGCACCGTAGACCACATACATACGCTGCGGCAGGTTATACAGAAGACCGAAGAGTATAACCTGCCTCTCTGTTAAGCGTTTGTGGACTACGAGAAAGCCTTCGATTCAATCGAGACTTGGGCTGTACTGCAGTCTCTCCAACGGTGCCAAATCGACTACCGGTACATCGAGGTGTTGAAGTGTTTGTACAAAAACGCCACCATGTCAGTCCGACTTCAGGATCAGGCCTCGGAACCTATCTTTCTGCAGAGAGGTGTGAGACAGGGAGACGTCATATCTCCGAAACTGTTCACCGCTGCACTGGAGGATGTCTTCAAGGTTCTGGACTGGAGAGGGCTAGGCATCAACGTCAATGGCGAGTACATCACTCACCTTCGGTTTGCCGACGATATAGTGGTCATGGCTGAGACCATGGAAGACCTCAGTATAATGCTCGATGACGTCAGTAGAGCTTCCAAAAGAGTGGGTCTTAAAATGAACATGGACAAAACCAAGGTTATGTTGAATGCCCATGTAACACCCACTCCTATCAAGGTTGGAGACTCTACACTCGAAGTTGTGGAAGATTATGTCTACCTGGGACAAACGATCCAGTTGGGTAGGGCCAACTTCGAGAAAGAGGTCAACCGTCGAATCCTACTCGGCTGGGCAGCGTTCGGGAAATTGCGGGGTGTCTTCTCGTCCAACTTACCACAGTGTCTCAAGACGAAGGTCTATGACCAGTGTGTGTTGCCAGTGATGACCTATGGCTCTGAGACGTGGTCGCTCACAATGGGCCTCATCAGAAAGCTTACAGTCACGCAAAGGGCAATGGAGAGGGCTATGCTCGGAGTATCCTTGCGTGATCGAATCAGAAATGTAGAGATCCGCAAGAGAACCAGGGTTACCGACATAGCCCGAAGAATTGCCAAACTTAAGTGGCAGTGGGCAGGGCACATTGCTCGCAGAACAGATGGCCGATGGGGCAGAAAAGTTCTGGAGTGGCGACCGCGAACCGGAAGACGATGCGTTGGAAGGCCTCCCACCAGGTGGACCGATGACCTGGTGAAGGTTGCGGGGATTCGCTGGATGCGGGACGCACGGGACCGGTCAATGTGGCGACGCTTGGGGGAGGCCTATGTCCAGCAGTGGACGTCTTTTGGCTGATATGATGATGATGATGATGATTAAAACACTCATGTGATACTATTATCACACTCGGCTTCGCCTTGTGTGATTAACCCACATTCGTGTTTTAATACCACTTATTATACAACAGTTGCATAAATAACTATTAGTAATTATTAAAATTTTCACAATAATTATATCTTTCTAACAAACACTTAATATGTTATCAAACAAACAAAGAAAAATAAAAAGTGCACAAGTCTATGGTCGTGGGTCAAATATTAATTTATTCTCAGCAAAATTAAAAAGTTGTTTATCTGTATGAACGGCACACTTTCTACGTATTATTTTAATTGGTCGTCTATTCAAATTATGTCGCACTATAAAGTCAACAACAAGAAAAACATGTCGCGCCTGTAAACTATGTCACATGATTGTCCCGTGCTAGCATTTAAGATAAATTAAAGTCGAAAACCAAGAAAAAAAAAACTTATAAATTCATGTTGGGATGCTGCTAACGTGGGGGGGGCAAAGGGGGGGCTAAATTTTGGTTATTTTTGGCCTAGGACATACCGTTTTCGAGATATCATTTGGAAATATAGAGCATTTTATGCAAAATAAAATAGGATACGGAGGCCCATAATGCCCAGTGCGTCGTAGGGCTATGCTTCTCAGAACCTAAATGGTTTTTATGGTCAAGGTTAAACCGAAACTGCATAAAAATTGGAAAATTTTCGAAATATAAAGAAATAAACGTGAAGAAGTTATGCCACAAGTCAAGAAAATATCTCACGCCGTCGTGTTACCATTTAAAACAAAATGAGTTTATCGCCCAAACTGTGGTTAAAAGTGTGACTTAAGCGATGTCACAGTAGGCCATGCTCGCCGGGCTGGTCTACTACGTAAATGTCGATATGAAAGTTTTTATGATGCAATACGTGGGACACTCAGAAAGTTTTGCGAAACTAAAAAAAATTGTTCTATACGTACATATATTTTTATTAAATCTTTTCAAAATACTTTCCACCAGCCTCTATACAAAGATTCATGCGCCTAAACCAGTTTTCAAAACACTTTTTCCAGTCCGCCGCAGACACCTCGTTTACAGCCTGCTCGAACGCAGCCAGCGCATCTTCCGGCGACGAAAATTGTATCCCTTTGAGCTGATTTTTTATTTTTGGGAATAAAAAGAAGTCACACGGTGCTAGATCAGGGCTGTAAGGAGGGTGACCCAGGAGTTTGACTGGCGTGCTGTCCAGGAAGTCCCTCGTTTTGAGTGCGGTGTGCGCAGGTGCATTGTCGTGGTGGAGCAGTAGCCCGCGGAGCCCTGTGTTTGGTCGCTTGTTGCTTATAACAGAGAAAACTTCTGGCAAACATTTGGTAGTATACCATTCGGCATTAATGCTTCTTTGATCCCGTAAGGGAATTGATACCAAGTGGCCAGTCAAATTAAAAAAGCTAGCGATCAAAATCTTACCCCCGCTTCTAGATCGCTTCACTTTGGTAGGCGTTGGCTCATTTTGAAACACCCAAACAGTCGACTGGCGCTTGGTTTCTGGGTCGTATTGATAAATCCAGGACTCATCACCTGTAACGATGTCGTAAACACGCCGAGACGAGCCTGCTTCAAATTTGTTAAGCATATCACGGCACCATTCCACCCGGGCCTGCTTCTGAGCATCGGTGAGGTTGTGCGGCACCCAGCGTGATACTATCCTCCTCACGCGAAGATGGCTGTGTAGAATCTCGTGAACGCTTCCCGATCCAATCTTCAATATGTGTTGAATCTCCTGATATGTAATTCGCCTATTGTCTTGGATTAAATTTTTCACTGCTAGCACGTTTTCTTCGGTAACAGCCGTCAAAGGGCGACCGCTTCTTTCGTCATCCCCCAAAGTTGGTCGACCGCGCTTGAATTCGTTATACCAACGATACACGGTTGCCTTGGAAGGGCCTTCATCCATGAATGCCATTTGAAGTCTATCGTACGATTCATCCGGTTTCAGGCGACACTTGAAATCGTATAAAATCATAGCTCTAAAATGTTCCCGGCGCAGATCCATATTTCAGTGAGACACAATACTTTGAATTAACTCGCAAAAAATGTGGAGGGAAATTTTGAAATTGGAACTTACTTATTTTTACTTATAAATAATCATATTTTCGAAAAACATTATAACTGGCCAGTCTCCCATATATAAAAACTTTTTTTCGCAATACTTTCTGAGGGGCCTGGTACAAATAATGTGCTGGTTTCCGCATATTAATTTGTTTTAAAATAAATATTCTGCCTTTTAATAATATCAGCAGAAAACAATTAATCATCATCATCAATACATATAATAAATCTGTAGAAAAGTCTTTTTTGTATATGAAAATACTAGCTGTTGCCCGCGACTTCGTCTGCGAAGCATTAGTAATTCGAATAGCTTATTTTTTATATCGCAGCATAATATTGTGGGTTTTCCATATAAACTTCTACCCCTCTTTCGACCTCCTTAAGTAAGATTTCCGGGATAAAAACTATGCTATATCCTGCCCAGCGTCTCGAAATATCTCCGAACCAAATTGCATCTAAATCGGTTCGACGGTTTAAGCGTGAAAAGTCGGATAGAGAGACAGACAGAGTTACTTTCACATTTATAAAATTAACTCCGCCCGCGACTTCGTTCGTGTGATGGCAACCAAAAACAAGCTGCTATTAAACCTGAGACAAACGGTCCAGTTCTGTAGTTCCAAATCGATGTAGAGGTCCCCATCCTAGTGCCATTTGATTCTTCAAAGAAACTTTGACACCCCTACATCGTCTCCTGGGGGTAAATCCGAAAAACTAATGATGCCATCCTTTATTATTTTGCCTTTTAACCCTTTAAAATGTTGAATTTCCAAAAATCTCTCCTAAGTGCTCCCCAACGTCATAAAAAGAAGCTATGTGCAGTAAAAGCAATCAAAAATCTTTACCACCCCGAAGTCGTATTTTAAGGGTAGTTTCGAAAAACTAATTATTATTTTATTATTGTTTATTTGTTTATTTTATTTTGTATTTATGTCAAGTTTCATGTTTATTGACCCAAGAAATCAGATTCTTCAAAAAAAATAACATTCCCTAAATCGTCTTTTGGGGGGTAGTTTCAAAAAATAATAATAGCAACCTTTATTATTCATGTAGGATAGTATTTATGTCAAATTTATTGTTTATTCACCCAAGAAATCAGATTCATAAAAAAAAATAACAACCCCTAAGTCGTCTTTTGGGGGTAGTTTTAAAAAATAATAACAACAACTTTTATTATTCATTTAGGTTAGTATATTAGTGGCAAGTTTATTGACCCATGAAATCAGATTTTTCAATAACACTGTAATACCTCCTAAATCGTCTTTTGGGGGTAGTTGCAAAAAACTAATAATTACAACCTTTATTGTTTATTTAGGATGGTAATTATGCCAAGTTTCAAGTTTATTCACCCAAGAAATCAGATTCTTTAAAAAAACTAACATCCCCTTAATCTTCTTTTTGGGTAGTTTCAAAAAATAATAATAGCGACCTTTATTATTCATTTAGGTTAGTATTTGTGGCAAGTTTCAAGTTTATTGACCCAAGAAATCAGATTTTTCAAAAACACTGTGATACCTCCTAAATCGTCTTTTGGGGGTAGTTCATAAAAATTAATAATCAGAAACATTATTGTTTATTTAGGATGGTATTTATGTCAAGTTTCATGTTTATTCACCCAAGAAATAAGATTCTTCAAAAAAAATAACAACCCCTACGTCGTCTTTTGGGGGTAGTTTCAAAAAATAATAACAGCAACCTTTATTATTCATTTAGGTTAGTATATTAGTGGCAAGTTTATTGACCCAAGAAATCAGATTTTTCAAAAACACTGTAATACCTCCTAAATCGTCTTTTGGGGGTAGTTGCAAAAAACTAATAATAACAACCATTATTGTTTATTTAGGATGGTAATTATGCCAAGTTTCAAGTTTATTCACCCAAGAAATCAGATTCTTCTAAAAAACTAACATCCCCTAAATCTTCTTTTGGGGGTAGTTTCAAAAAATAATAATAGCGACCTTTATTATTCATTTAGGTTAGTATTTGTGGCAAGTTTCAAATTTATTGACCCAAGAAATCAGATTTTTCAAAAACACTGTAATACCTCCTAAATCGTCTTTTGGGGGTAGTTGCAAAAACCTAATCATGACAACCTTTATTGTTTATTTAGGTTGGTATTTATGTCAAGTCTCATGTTTATTCACCCAAGAAATCACATTCTTCAAAAAAATTAACATCCCCTAAATCGTTTTTTGGGGATAGTTGCAAAAAACTTATAATGACGACCTTTATTGTTTATTTAGGATGGTATTTATGCCAAGTTTCAAGTTTATTCACCCAAGAAATCAGATTTTTCAAAAAAACTAACATCCCCTTGATCTTCTTTTGGGGGTAGTTTCAAAAAATAATAATAGCGACCTTTATTATTAATTTAGTTAAGAATTTCTGGCAAGTTTCAAGTTTATTGACCCAAGAAATGAGATTTTTCAAAAACACCGTAATACCCCCTAAAACGTCTTTTGGGGGTAGTTGCAAAAAACTAATCATGATAACCTTTATTGTTTATTTAGGTTGGTATTTATGTCAAGTTTCATGTTAATTCACCCAAGAAATCAGATTCTTCAAAAAAATAACATCCCCTAAATCATCTTTTGGGGGTAGTTTCGAAAAACTAACAATTAAAGTCTTTATTGTTTATTTAGATTAGTATTTATGTCAAGTTTCAAGTTTATTATCTGAAATAATAAGATTTTTCAAAAAAACTTTAACTCCCCTAAATCGTCTTTTGGGGGTAGTTTCGAAAAATAATAATAGCAACCTTTATTATTCATTTAGGTTAGTATTTGTGGCAAGTTTCAAGTTTATTGACCCAAGAAATCAGTTTTCCATACAAATTTCAACAACCCCTAAATCATTATTTGGGGGTAGTTTCGAAAAACTAATAATGTCAATCTTTATCATTTACTTAGAGTACTATTTGTGCTAAGTATCAAGAATTTTGGTCGAAGGAATTAGATTTTTCATACAAACTTTCAAGCCCCTTTTTACCCCTTTAGGGGTGGAATTTCCAAAAATCCTTTCTTAGTGCACACTTGCGTCACTTGAGGAACCTTTGTGCCAAATTTCATGCTTCTAGGCTTAGCAGTTTTGGCTGTGCGTTGATTGATCAGTCAGTCAGTCAGTCACCTTTCGCTTTTATAGATATAGATTAAAATAAAAAATAGCCAGGGTGTTAAAGGATAACCTACAGAGCCCATTTCCAGCATTTTTAAATTTTTTGTCTGTTTATCTGTTTGTTTGTACACGCATCACATAAAATGGACGAAGCCAATGTAGATAAATTTGGATGGTATTTAAAAGTACTTCAATTTATTCCCATTTCATTTACCTAATTTTGCCTGTGTTCCACCAAATATACTGAATGTGCACCAAAATTATTTTTTGTTTCATATTATTAAAATAAATAATTCATTAAAATATGCCATAACGAGCATCTATTTAACAACTGTTGCAAATTTGTAAAAATAGTAATACACCTAATTTTAAAAACAAGCATTTATTTTTTTAGTTAAGTTTAGTTTTTTAGTTTAGTTTAGTTTTAGTTTTCGAATAAGTCGACGTAGCCCCGCTGCGCGGGGCTCCTATTTCTGTCTGCAGGGTCAAAAGTAACCTAACACGAACGAGATGACGGGAGCTGAAGTGAGCGAGCAAAGCGAGCGAACTCAGCTCCCGTCATCTCGTTCGAACCTAACCTGTCCGTGTCGGGGTGCCCTTAGTTCCCGAGCTCGCTTCGCTCGCTCTTGGACTGATTCTTTGACCATAATTTATTCGTAGATCAACTAATATTTGGTGCACGATCAGTATTTTTCGGGGAAGAATAAAATAGTTATTGTTACAATAGAATATTTGCAGCGCACTACAATAAAAAAAGTGTTATATCTTGGTGTTAATTTGGAATTTGTTTGATGCAACATATTTTGTTGGCCGAGTAGTTTAATTATAGTAAAACAATTAAACGGGTTTAAGATCAATATTTTAGAAATGCATACATAGATGTACCTTTAGATTTTTGGTGAACACAAAAATATTATCCGATAAATTTATGCTTAAGGCGGTACCCCGAGCAAAACGCCGCGCAAGCCGTTTTTTGTGCTGTTTTTAGGAGCTATCTACTCGTTATTTAAAAAGAAATATCAATTAATAAAAATACATTAAAATTCTACATAATATCGATTCTAAAATGGTAGGTTTAGTTTTTTTTTAAATGTTGTATATATTTCATTAAGATGAGAAATAATTATTGATATTATGCATCTCCTCGTAAAGTATTTATTAATTATTTTTTTTACTAAGACTAATGGATAGACAATTTAATAACGAACATTTTTGTAGATTTTTTTTTTCAAAAGACCCAAATTCGATTTTGTAAAGATTTTATTCTAAAATCTGGGCGTATTCACTACTGTAATTCATGCGCCACCAGTGTCGCTAGACCAATAGGAATGCTCAAATCTCATGCCGATTTTTTTGGTCAGTGTACCGTCTTAACTTGACGTATAACTTAGTTTTTGTTTTATCGCAATCGGTTCACTCTATCAAAAGTTAAATGAATTTAAAATGTTCAAGAAGTAAAATAAACACATCAACACGGTCACATCAAAAAAAGCGAATTACTATCAATGTGTTAATTATTTATGTGACATGTATATATTTAAAAGATACGTTATTTAATATTCTACCATTTTTTAATAATGGTTAAGGTACTTCGATTAAAATTTCAGGATTTTATGGAAAAAAAATGAAGCATAGACGGAAACCGTATATTAATTAACTATTAATTTATTAGTAAAAACTGAAAAAAATAGAAAAATCATTTAATTTGTGTTTATAAACTTGAAGTTAGTAGTCTGAGAAAGCGCCCATGATGTTCATAACACATCGGCAACGATTCGGCATGCTCAGAACAAGGTTGTCAATGTCTTGCTGCGGAATATTGTCCCATGTCCTTCTGAGGTGCGCAAAAAGTTGATCTTCTGTAGCCAGATTTTCAGGAACTGCCTTCAGAGCTCTTCTTTGCAGCATATCCCACGCATGCTCAATGGGATTTAGATCTGGTGATTGAGCAGGCCAGTCTAAGGCCCTAACATTGTGTGTATGTAACCAAGCTGCTACCGTTCTCGCCGTGTGTGCCCGGGCATTGTCGTGCATGAGCAGGAAATCTTGCCCCATTTGTGTTCTGTGGGGCAAGATTACGGGCCCCAGCACCTGTTGGACGTATCGTTCTGCCGTCATATTGCCCCGCACCCAAACGAGATCCGTCCTTCCTCCAAGACGAATTCCTGCCCAAATCATAATTGTTCCTCCTTGGTATGGGTGAACTTCCTGAGGGTTCTGAAGACGGCTCCATCGTCCATGAACTCACCAAACACGCGTCATTCGTGAATCTGGATGGAAGCAGAACCTGGATTCATCCGTGAACAGCACATTGGACCATTGCTCACGGCCCCAGTCCACGTGGTTCCGAACCCATTCTAATCGTCGTCCAAGATTGCCTCTCCGTAAAGGTGGGACCCGGAGTGGTCTACGAGAGCGTTTAAAAACCCGACACATTTATCTTGCGAAAACACCCCGATTCAAATAATAAAACTCCCATTTCTTCTGAACGGCTGAACCGATTTTATTCGAACATAGCTAAGAACACTATCGACAAAATCACGGTTCCGTACCTAAAAGGTAAAAACGGAATCCTATTACTAAGACTCCGCGGTCTGCCTCAAATTAAAACATAGATAATTAAAACGTCTTTGTGATCGTGTCAATTTTATTAAAATACGCCCAGCGGCATGGTGCGATTCTCGTGTTTTAGTCCGTTTTATACATAACTTTACAAATTCTCAAGAATAAAACTCAAAATATTCTTAGATCAATTATTAAGAAAATGGTCTTATGTAACATGTATTTTTTCCAACAAGTAAAATTTCAAAATTTAAATAACCCCCGACACATTTATCTTGCGAAATCACCCCGATTCAAACAGTAAAACGCTCATAACTTTTGAACGGCTGAACCGATTTGATACAAACATAGCTAAGAACACTCTTGACAAAATTACCTTTCAAACAATAAAAACTAAATTCAAATCGGTTCATCCGTTTAGGCGCTATGATGCCACAGACAGACAAACAGATACGCAGAAACACAGATACTACACAGCAACACACGTGAAACTTATAACACCCCTCTTTTTCTGGCGGGGGTTAAAAAATTACGACTAGCCGTATAGACGTAATTCTATAAATTTTTAACCGACTTACCAAAAAGGAGGAGGTTCTATGTTCGACTTCTTGTATGTTTTATTTTTTTTTTACGTATGTTCACCGATATCTCCGTCAATTCTGGACCGATTTTGAAAATTCTTTTTTTCGTTACTGTAGTCAGGCAACCAAGACTCGGTTGTGGAGATCAAATAAGCAATAAAAAACTGGTATTCAGCTACATGCAGTTAGACTGAAAGCCGACCATAACATAGTTGAGAAAAGATTAGACAGATTAATTGATTTTGAGGACAACACCAGAGCTGTTGATGAAAAATCCGTCATTGAAATAAACGTACTAAACACCTGAACTACCCATGTTTTTTTTTATGTTCCGTTTTCGTGAGTGTGTCCGTGGCGTCATCACGGGGTCCTATTAGAATTATACCAGCGCGGTGTTATTTATTCTTTTTAAATATGCTGCACATGCTGAGATGAAGCCTTTTTGGTTTCTCATTGGGTTTTTTTTACAATTGTTGAATTTTTCGTTATCTCTCGTGTCTCCTGTGCGGGTCACAAGTAAATATTTAAAAAAAATATTTACTTGTGACTTTTGTGTAAATATATGCTGAGCCTTTGCCTCAATGTAAGGGCCAAAATTGAGAGTAGATGTCAACGTAACGCCAAGAAGCTCAAGATGGTCAGTTATTGGCACGGTCGCATCTCGGAAAGTTGGAGCTGGGTAAAATTGGCCCTTTTAGCGGAAAAAAGACACGCCTGGGTTTTAGCAGCATTAAACCTGACCAGATTGGCATCGCCCCATTCGGAGACTGCCTGCAAGGACAGGTTCAAGCGCTCCACCATGGCCTCCCAGAGAGATCGGATCTGAGGCCCGGTAGCACGAGCGGTGGACAAGTATCTCTCAGCAACAGTGCTGTCGTCTGCATACCCAAAGGTGCCGGGGTTTAAGCAGATCGTTAATATGCAGCAAGAATAAAGTTGCTGAGAGTACCGACCCCTGAGGGACCCCGGCATTGATATCCAAGTGGTCCGACGAGCAGCCATCGATAACCACTCGAATGGACCGATCTCTCAGGAAGTCTGCAATCCAATCACACAGACCACCGGGCAAACCGAATGAAGGAAGCTTACCAATAAGGCTTTCGTGCCAGACCCTATCAAAAGCCTTCGAGATGTCAAGGGAGACGGCAAGCGCTTTCCCATGCCTCTCGATGGTCTCACTCCAGATGTGAATGGCATACGCTAGAAGATCCCCAGTAGACCGATTTCGGCGGAAGCCGTATTGGCTGTCACTAAGGATCTCGTTAGTTTCTAGGTATGCCAGGAGCTTCGTGTTAAGTACACGCTTCATACTCTTACAGAGTATATACGTTACAGAGATGGGTCTGTAGTTTGCTGGGTCAGCTCGACTACCCTTCTTGGGCACGGGCTGTACGTTCTGTTATAGATACAATAATCGAGAAAATTATTGTAGGACAGATTAGCGCGTTTTTAGAACAGCACAACATATTGTGTGACACACAGCACGGTTTCCGAAGGGGGCGCAACACTGTCTCTGCCTTGTTAGGATTTTCAGATTAATAATAATAATAATATAATATCGTTTGTTTATAACATAAGGCACATTTTACAATAAAATATCTTAAACATATAAAAGAAGACAGTTTCTTATTTGCCTGAACTAGGTTGAACCTGTGTTTCAGGGTTTAAAGTGCTTAAAACTTATAATAAATAATAATAAATTAACAATAGGTATGGTATATGAATACTTAAATTAAAGACACAGCAAAATTATTATTTTGTTACAGCCAGGAGATCTTCTGTATCTCCGTAAGAGATTCCAAGTAGATGTTCAAGGATAGTCTTTTTACAGCTAAAATAATTTAATTTATACATATTTAATTTTCTATTTAATCCATTGTACAGAAATGGACCTAAGAAAGTAAAGAATCTATTTACAAAGACATATTTTGAGGATGCATTAGAATCGCAGACAATGTCATTTCGTCTCTTATTATTTATGTATTCGGCGTTATAGGAAAGCATGGTGTGTTGTTTTAATACTAAGTGCATAATGAAAAGCTGCCGAACAGTCAGCACGTTGCAGGATTTGTAAAACAGATCAGTGGGGTAGAGAAAAGGGTGGAAATTGGCTACTTTTAAAATTGCTCTCTGAGCCCTTTCAAGAGGCAGTAGATGCGTTTTTAGTGCGCCACCCCATGAGGTGATACAGTATTGGATTACAGATTGACCTAGGGCCAAATAGACTTGTTTGATCAATTTTGTATCTGCAATCGTTCTCAACTTTTTTTAAACATAAATTAGTTTGCGCACTCTATTAACTAGGCTATCTATATGAGGTCTAAAGGAGAGTGTTTCATCTATAATAACCCCGAGATATTTTATGTTGCCTGTTTTGAGGATGAAAGGACAATTACACATGCTGACTGGGTGGAAACCACATTTATGGGCATACAGATGAGAGTTAGTAATGTTAACTTGAGGCTTGCGCATGGAGAAGTGAATATATTTTGTCTTGTCAGCATTTAGTGTTAGTAAATTGCTTTGTAGCCAATTAGTCACAGTATTGAAACCTTGTTGAGCGAATTCATACAATTCATTACTGGTTTTCGCGGTAAAGATTAACGCCGTGTCGTCGGCATATGATATGAGTTTGCCTTGTTTAATATCTAAATTACACAGATCGTTAATGTAAATCAGGAATAGGGTTGGGCCCAGTATGCTTCCCTGAGGAACACCATAACCAGGACTCTTTTGCTCATCGCTAGTAATATCGTCTATTTTAACATATTGAGATCGATCGTCTAAGTAGTCAGCAAAAAGTTTCAGCGGAGTTCCCCTAATTCCTAAAGCCTCTAATTTTTTTAGAAGCATAGGAACAGACACCGTATCAAAGGCTTTGGCTAGATCAAGGAAAACTCCCAGGGTCTGGTTTCCTTTGCCAAGTTCTTCTGCGGTATAATCTGTCAGACTATGCACCGCATCGGCTGTGGATAATTTGGCTCTGAACCCAAATTGCGCAGATGATAATAGATTGTTTTTTTCTAGATAATTAACTAGTCTATTGTTTATAATTTTCTCTAGTATTTTAGATATTGAAGGGAGTAAAGATATCGGTCTATAATTATTTACTAAGTTTTTGTTTCCGGTTTTAAAGATAGGGATTACCACTGCTTTTTTCAAATATCCAGGGAAAATACCTTCAGATAAACAAATACGAAATATATGCGTTAAAGGAGGTACTAGGATATGCTTAAAGGTTTTAAGGATCTTATTGCTTATATTGTCCCATCCAACTGCACAGTCATCCTTTAGACCAGATATGATTCGGGTTATTTCGTCTTCGTCAGTATCCAGCAAGCCAAAAGATTTTAAAGCACATCTAGTATTTTGGGAACATGGAGGAACACAGTAATGTTTTGGAATCTGTTCGGCAAGAGTTTTCCCGACATTTACAAAAAAGTTATTAACGTGGTTGGCTGACAAGAGAGGTGATGGATTATAAAGCAGCAAGCTCGAATTTGATTCACGCTGTTTTGTCCTGTAGGTGACGTTCTTATGTTTCCAAAGTTGCTTACTATTGTTTCCTGCTCTATTTAATTCATTTCTATCGTAATTAATTTTTAAGTTCTTTAGGAGGTTGTTGCAAAAATTTCTGTATCTCTTATAGGTTATTTTAATGATTAGATTATCAGGGTTACTCCTAGATCTCTGATGAAGTTTATCTCTGTGTCTTATACACCGAATTAGGCCAGGAGTCATCCAAGGCTTGATGTTACGAAGTTTTTTGTTTACTATAATAGAAGTCGTGTTACGTAATATTGCTAATTGAACATGTTTTATTAAGTACGATAAAGCAAAATTAGCGTCAGCAGTATTGTAAACTGGGTTAAAGTCAAGATTGCATAAATCATATTCGAGTTTGTTTGTGTTTAATTGCGTTTTCGTCTGGGGACGATTTAGCTTAGGCAGCGTTAATTTAAAGGTTAGTAGAACAGCGTGATGATCTGTAATAGTTGAGTTAGTAACAAGCGTAAAATATGAAAAGTTGGATTTGATCATCATATGGTCCAGACAGGAACCGCTCTGATGAGTAGGCAAAGTGTGTGCGGGGAGAAAACCATGGTATGAGCAGATATTAAGATAATTTTGGGTCCCAAGATCGCGGTTTTCAGAGTTAATGTTTATATTTATATCACCTGTTAATATAACATTCTTAAACGAGCTTAGTGCTTCAAAAATCTGGTTTAAGGATGCGTGAAAAGAGTCTAAGTTTCTAGCAGAAGGGGACCTATATATAGTGATTATTGCTGTACTTGTACCAATTTTGATAACCAAACAATTACCCACACAGTCTTGAAGTATTGGTTCTTCGATTGTGACTATTAATGATTCTTTACAATAAACAACCACACCATCGTTTTGATTGTTGTTTACTGTTGTATACAATAAGTTGTATCCCGGCATTTTTGGGAGGTGTTCCTGGCGATTAGAAAGCCAGCACTCGGTTAGTACCATTATGTCACAATCAAAGTTAAGTCTATGGAGAAAAACGTTAAAGCTATCTATGTTCTTATAAATACTGCGAATGTTTTGAGTCAGTATGGTTAGTGAGTTTTGATATTCAGAAAGATATTGCCTGCAGTCCTCAACCTCACATGACTTTGCATTGGTACGAAAAGTATTATCTATATCGTTAAATAAGGTATTATCCATAGTATAAGAGAAAAATAAACAATAAAATTAAGTCTTAAATATATTCGAATATGTGGCGCTCTTAGGCGCCTTCATAATCAATCGAGTTAATGTACCTGTTTTCGGCAGATTTTTTTGCAGGACACTCTTGATCGCCCGTTTTATGGCTGGCTGGTTTTTTGAAGCGCAGACATGTTGCACATTTTGGCGCTTCGGTTTTCTTTGTGCAGTCGTGGATAGTGTGTCCTTCTTCACCGCAATGTCCACATGTGGGGGCAGCAACTTTGCATGTCTTGGCCGCATGACCGTACTGCTGACAGTTGTAACATCTTGTTACCAGTGTGAAGTCTCGTACCGGACAGGAAGTCCAATTTATGAACAATCTGTCTTGAGTGATGAGAGCCTTGCGAATGATCGCAGGAACTTCTAAGATGTAGTTGCAGTTTTCACCATCTTATCTACCAGATTTGTGGCTCAGTTTGATTAAGGTCAAAAAGGTATCTCTTGATATAGATGGCAGTTTGTCGGCTAAGTTTTGATCGTAAATGGCTTTATAAACCTCATTTTCCGCCATTGATGCTGGAAATCCAATCACTATTATACGGGGGTTGCGCCTTTTCGGTTCATTGACGGTAAGCCCTGACGAAGCAGTTTGAACTGATTGCCTCAGCTTATCTAGGTCCTCTTTTGTCTCCGTGCTGATTATGAGTCCCCCTTTCCCTATCTTGCGTACGCCTCTCACCTTCAGCTTCATTTCACCAGGGCATATCATTTTCTGTACTATGTTCTTGGTTTCATCGCTGGTCTTTGAACTGTCGGTGGGATAAATCGCCACGGAGCTAAACGTATTAGGACGAACGAAGTTGTTAGACCCCTTCTTCACCATGTCTGCAAAAGATGATGCAGCTGTTTCCTGCTGCTTTGCACAGGATTCCTTAAAAGTCCGGTTCATCTCCATTACACACTCCTTTAAGTCCGTAACGCAGTCTCTTTCTTCGGTCAATATTTTTAGGGAGTTATGGGTCCTAAGGGCATTTTGTTTAAGCGACTGGTATTGAACAGCCAGTTGCGAGACTCCATATCCAACCTTACGGCACAAATTAGTTATTTTTAGCTTCTGATCTGAGTTAAGTTTTCCTTCAGACGCAATAGCACACACCTCACCCAAGTGTTGTTCAATGGAACCCATCCAGTTCTGTATCTCCGCAGTTGAGACTACCTCAATTTCTTCCTTGGCTTGAAGACGTCTGGGTTGTTGGGGCTGGGTCGGTGTAGGCGTTGAAGGAGGGTTGCGCCGCATCAACCCACTCCGATTAAAAGGGCTTCCTTCCATCTTTCAGATTATAATAATATATAATCCAGTCAGTCCATTATACACTTATTTGGAATTTCAAAGAATGTCAATATTACACGTCAATATACTAAAACTAGGTCACGATTTATGCTAAAACGTTAATTAAAATTATTTTTACTGCATTGATGAGCACGTCTGTATGCGACGAGTGCGCGAAAATCAATGGATTGAAGATTATATTAATGCAAGCTTAGATTCTGGTAAACAAATTATATCACTATTCATTGACTATAAAAAAGCGTTCGATACTTTAGACCATGATATCTTATTGAAGGCTATGGACGAATGTGGAATACGGGGTCCCACAAATAATTGGTTTAAAAACTACCTCACTAATAGAAAAATAAGCACAATTATCGCCCGTGTGGCTGGGAAAGAGGTAGTTGTCGATTTGGGTGTTCCTACTGGGTCGGTGTACGGACCTGTAGGATATATAATGCATGTGGACAGTGTGTCAAATGTCGTAGGAAAATGTGAAGTATTCATGTACGCTGACGATATGAGTCTTGTTTATGCCCCCAAAGATATAGCTGAGGCACAAAATTGTATTCAAGGTGACTTTGAAAATATATGCAAATGGGCACACGACACTGAAATTATATTAAATCTTTCAAAAACTAAATATATGCATCTACAATTGCCATATAATCGGAATGCTAAATCTATAAATAATGAATATCTCACAGTGATAGGACATACATATGAATGTTTGCATAGAAATAAATTTAACTGTAACTGTGTAAAACTGGATTACGTAGATAAATTTAAATATTTAGGTCTAACAATTGATAAGAACTTTAATTAGAGATTACATGTAAATGACATTTGCAAAAGGCTAAGATCAGTGCTAAGTAAGTTTTACCACTTAAAAAATGTTTTGAACAAACATACGTTAAGAATGGTGTGTTTTGCACTTGCCGATTCGCTAAAAAGCTACGGACTCCTTGTGAACGGCCGAACCTTTATTACATATTTAAGAGATACTAAAGACATACAACTAAGACTGATAAAGTTTCTAGTTAGTAAAAATGTTAAAGATAAGTTCAACAAAGAGTATGATAAGTTATTTCCCATCTGACCATTCTCATCATACCCATAGATAAAAAACTAGAATATTTGATAGGTCTGGCATATTATTATAGTGCTGATTATAAAGTAAATGTTAAAAACAAGTACAACACACGTAGGGCTAGAGAGAACAAACTGGTTCAACCACGGATAAAAAAATATTACGGTAAGAGAACATCTAAGTATTTGGTACCTAAAGTGTTTAACAAAATGGATTTATTAAGAGAAAATGTAAAAATTAGTAAAGGAACAATTATTACAAAATTAAAAAACATTATTCAGGATAGCAAACAGAACTAAATTATGTACTTAAGATTAAACCATAACAGTATAATAATAAAATATATGTAGTAGATATGTACGTAAGGTGGTGCATTTGTCATGTAAAAGAGCGCCTCTCGACATCAAACATAAAAGTTTGGCGAGTTTAGAATTAAGTAACACCTCTGTATTAAAATATCATTAAATAAACGAATCAAAAAAAAAAGTAAAACACTGTTACTCAGCTGAATCCGGTAATACTTGAAGCCAAACCCAACATAGTTGGGAAAAGGTTAGGCAGATTGATTGTAAGAACATATTTTCCATTTGAAAATCTGAATATTTTACCAGGACTATTATACATAAACTTTATAGTCAACAATGGACCCTTGTCTGTTGTAGACAGTGCTCATGTGTGACGTAAGCAATACGTCATAGAGGTACAGTAACACGTCAGCAGGAATAGCGTCCTCCAGTATTGTGAGGGTGGGGAGGGAACTGGCTCACTCGTGCTGGAGAGCTCGATCGCAGCATTGGCGACTGCGATCAGCAATATTACTGTTGTTATCGTATCGCATTTATGCAGACCGGCTGAAAATAAAATATGAAGTCATGTAAAAACAAATTGCCCGACGTTCCACTAGAAAGCCGATTCCGATTCCGTAAATTCTAGTGCTAAAAAAAACAAATTTTGGAAACAAGATCACTTTCAAGCAGTCCACCATATCAGTTCGTTATGCCACGAACTGCATCAGACTGCTTGAAAAATAATTTTGTTTGAATCTTTTAAGTTGACTACCCTTCATAAAATCAAATAATGTGAAAATCTGTTATTATCACAAAGGAACGTACTCCCACGGCAGGGATATGTCCAAGTCGCCAAGGTTTAATCTATCAACATTTTTACAAACCAAAAAAACAGATAGACAGACCTACTTTCGAATTAATAATATTAATATAATATTCGTATAATATCTAACATTTAAATTATAATTTTTTACTTTATCTCAGTTGAGCAATGACAATGAGAATGCTGAAAGCATGATAAGTAGTTTCTCATAGCTATCATGCTAATAGATTACTTTGACGACTGTGAACTAGTATAAAATGGGTCACAGTCGACAGCGTCTTCCTCTCAGTGTACTTCAATATTACATATTACATTTATGGTTTTTAAGGCAAAAATATAATTTGCCACACTTTCGCAATGTACTGGTTAATATTATTTATAATATTGGTATGGAAGTATGGATTATTACATATTTAAGCGCGTCTTATTATTGACTAAAGGGCTTACCTTCCGTTAACATAAAGTTAATCATCTACATGTTTGGATTTATACGCAATTGAATTTTGTATTTTACGTACATATATAGCTATTTTAATTATGATTAGGGAAATTCTCTTTGAGTTTCCCTAATCATTACGACAACAGAATGGTACAACCAAAACCACAGTGTTTCATACCCTAATTGGAAGTCTGTGGTATAGCAACACGATTAATGATCGATTTTGCGAAAAAGTAAATAGAGATAGGAACACTGACTTATATTGAACAGGGTGTAACGGAAATGGGTAGTCATATTTTAAAAACTGCTTGTGCCCATGGAAATGAACAATTTTATTAATAAATTAACCCTCGAAAATAAAAACCTATGCAATCGAGGGACGGCCGATTTCAAAATCTTTAGTTAAATTAATATTGCTTCGTTTTTTGATTATTGCATCTAACGCAAAGTGATTTATTGATGCATGCGTGTTATGTTGGTGCCCGAGCGCATGCTAGGGCACTAAATTAACACGAGTGAATTAATTGCTTAATTTAGCGAGGTTCGAATCTACTTTTCTTTCAACTACCAATCTACCTCTCATCAATTTCCATTTTTTAATACATTTCTTGCTAAATATGAAGTACCTACCTATCAAAGTTTTACAATGGTACAAATTGGAGATTTTTTTCTCCTAATTGGTTTTATACAGACGATTTTTATTTTCGGCCAGTATTTTTTTGATCTACTGCATACATTTTATATTAAACTTGGGAATTTTTAATTTTTATAAAAAATGGGAGACATTAAACCTCTGTGGTAAATTTATATCTAAACTAGTTGACCCCCGCGGCTTCACTCCCGTCAACTGGCTACCTATCTTCCTACCACTACTTTCCTGCGCTACCGACCCTGCCTACCCTGCATAACCCTGCCTACCTTGCCTACCCTGCCTTCCCTGCCTACCTTGCCTACCCTGCCTTCCCTGCCTACTCTGCCTACCATGCCTAGCCTATCCTGCTTACCCTGCCTCTGCTTACCCTGCCTCTGCTTACCCTGCCTTTGCCTACCCTACATACCCTGCCTTCCCTGCCTACTCTGCCTACTCTGCCTACCCTGCCTAGCCTATCCTGCCTACCCCGCCTACTCTGTCTACCCTGCCTACCATTCCTACCCTACCTACTGTGCCTACCCTGCCTAGCCTATCGTGCCTACCCTGCATACCCTGCTTACCTTGCCTACCTTGCCTTCCCTGCCTACCCTGTCTACCCTACCTACCCTGTCTACCCTACCTACCTTGCCTACCTTGCCTAGCCTGCCTTCCTCTTCCTACTCTGCCTACCCTGCTTAGCCTATCTTGCCTACCCTGCCTCTGCCTACGCTGCCTACACTGCGTACCCTACCTACCCTACCTACTCTACCTACCCTACCTACTCTTTGGCTTTATAATATTAGTATAGATAAAAAATACAAAACAGTGAATTTATGAAAAACTGTGCAACAATGAGATTTCATTAATCATTTCTGCACTGTTTTGGTTCTAAGCAAAAAAAACGTCCGTTGTGATCAGTTTTGTAGTGATTAATGATAACATTACTACGTAGTTGGAAGAAAAAATATAATCATAATTACTTTTTAACGAAATCTGGAGCGAGTCAGACACACGACAAAAAAAAAAAAAAAAAAAAAAAAAAAAAAACTTTTTGTCACTATAGTATAAAAAAAGATATTTTATTAGAATTAATATTTGTTTTGGGATATTTACCATGTATATTTTTATTTTGGTTAAGACATCGAGAGAAGGGCTATCGCGTATGGAGTGTGGAAGAGAGTTCCAGAGATGCACTGCAGTAACAGAGAAGGAGCCATCGTAGTGGCTAGAAGTGTGACGTGGAGTACAAAGGAGAAGCGAAATGGCCGTGCGACAAGGTTTACCCCTCGAGATGAGGTACTCAAACCGTTCGCGAAGGTATTGAGGAGAAGTAGGATTGTGCAGGATAGTATAGAGAAGGGACAGAATATGGGTATCTCGACGACACCGATACGGCAGCCACTTCAATCTGGTCCGAAAGTCCGACACATGGTCGTACTTTCGGAGGCCAAAAATAAAGCGGATGCACAAGTTCTGCAGTCATTTGAGTTTGTTTAGGAGTACCTCTGTTGCATCTAGATAACAGACATCCGCATAGTCTATGAGCGGTAGAATAAAAGATTGCGCAAGAGTGACCTTAGTGTGAAACGGTAAGAATTTTTGGAGACGTTTAAGAGACTGAAAACAGTAGAAGAGCCTCCCACTCACATCAGCGATTTGAACCTCCCAAGACAAATTAGAGTCTATATGGACGCCCAAGTTTTTAGCACTTTTAGAAATAACTAGCTGACCCGGCATACTTTGTTTTGCCATAAAAAGACCAAACATTTATCTACCCTACTCTACCCTATCCTACCCTACCCGACCCTACACTACCCTACACTACCCTTTTTTTTTTTTTTTTTTGATAACGCTGGAAAAATATGCATTACACATACCCGCCCATTGGGGGACTGGGCGGGCTATGTGGGACTCCCCGGGCAAGCCCGGTATACCCACTAAAATAAACCAGCGCACTCCCGCATCGTCTTTATGGAGAAGGACTTGAAGGGAAACCGGCACAGCCTTGACTTCCAGTCCTTCGCCGACGACTGCCCACCTTTATGGCGGGCCCCGCACGCCCCTCCCTCAGTGGAGGGGCCCAGGAATGACCGTGAGTGCTCGGCCATTCCCGCCCGACGAGGGTGGCGATTGTGCAATGCAGACGACAGGCGCCCCCGTGCCTGCCGCCCGCTAATCACCACCAGGAGGTGGGCGCAGGCGATCGTACAACCGCCCTCTCCCACCTCCACCGCTGCCTCCTTTTGCGACATGGCGTCCTCGCAAAAGGAGGCAACCGCCGCCCAGGCCTCCCCGCTCCCCAGCATGGCATTCACCACACCGGGAAGCGAGAGGACCTGCCAAACACCTCCTCAGGGCATGGCACCCGCAGGAGAGATTCCGGGCTGCAGAGCCAGGTGCAGAGCGGGCAAAGCCCGGATGCAGAGCCGGGCAAAGCAGGGTGCAGAGCTGGTCAGTGCACTCGGGGAACTCAAACCGCACGAGTGCCGAGTGCAAAGCCAGGTGCAGAGCGGGCAGAGCCGGTCACTGCAGAGCCGGGCAGTGCAGGGTGCGGAGCTGGAGTGCCCCGGGCGTTCCCCCCCGCAGGGGAAGGCGGCCCGCCCAGAGGCCAAGAAGT